>KN484769.1:11308-29701 GCA_000787095.1 Periophthalmodon schlosseri
CTTTCCCCTACTGCTCCCCCCTTCTCTCTCCTCCTCATCTTTCTTTTTTCTTCCCTCTCCCCTCAATTCTCTCTCTCTTCCCCTCGTCTCTCTCTTGTCCCTCTACTTTGTCTCTCTACCTCCCTGTCTTGCTTTCCCCTCATCTCTCTGTTTTTTCTCTCTCTCCTCTCTCTGTTTCTCCCCCCTCTCTCCCCCTCCTCTGTGTCTCTCTCTCCCTCCCTTTCTCCTTTCTCTCTCCCTCCCGCTCGCCTTTTTCTTTCTACCCTCTCTCCCACTTTCCCCCTCTCTCCTTCCCTCACCCTCCCTCCTTCTCTACTCCCTTTACTCCACTTTTTCTCTCCTACCTCCTTCCCTCCCTCCCTCTGCCCCCCTCTCTCCCTCGCTCTAATATCTCTTTCTCCTCTTTCTCTCTATCTCATCTCTTTCTCCCTCCCTCCCTCCCTCTCTCCTCTCTCTTTGTGCTTGGTTAAATCCTGGGAAAGTGTTGGACTTTAGCTGCTGGCCTCTGGCTCCAGTCTGTGGTGCCAAACATGGGGCCAACTCAGGGGCAGAGAAAGACAGAAAGAAAGGGAGGGACTGAAAGAGAGGAAGACAGAGAGGGAGGGAGATTTTATTTTAACTCACCTCTATTGTGTCAAAACATTCTTCCACAAGATTTCATTCACACCAAGTGCTATTTAAAAGAATAAAAAAAAACCCAAAAAAACAAAAAAAAACCTAAACTGAGAGAGCGCGAGAGAGAGATAAGGAGGGGGAGATTGAGAGAGGGAGAGAGATAAGAACAGAGGGAGAGAGAGTGAGGGGGAGAGAGAGGGAGAGGGAGAGAGAGAGGTAGAGGGGGAGAAATAGAGAGAAAGAAGGCAGGGGGATACAGGGAGAAAGTGGGAAACAGAGAGAGAGAGAGAGAGAGAGAGAGCAGTTCTTTTTCTTTTGTTCCTCAGTCTCATATAAATCCACTGGCCCAAACAGTTCACATTCAGTCACTACACTGTTTAAACCATGTGTGGGAGCGGTCTAAATCCTGGATCAGCTGTTATATTATAATGAGCGGGGACAGGAACAGTCTATGTGCTGAAGACAAAGACAGCGTAATAATTCTCTGTGTAGAAGCCTTCAGTGCCCATATTTCAGTCTGTATTTGCTTTAAGTTGTATTTTAAAAATCTAACTGTAGAATAAAAATGTATTTGAAGTGGGATGAACGCATGCTCTTGATTCACAGGACAGAAATGAACCTTTCCTGAATATCTTTAGAATGATGTTGAGCTGTGTCTTTCACAAGTATAAGACACATAGACTAGTACACGCCCATGGACCACTATGGAACCTACTGGACGACTGAGGGATTACACAGATATAAGGCCACATGGGAATAGAAAACAAAGTACTACCATTTATGTTGAAAATCACTTTCTATTGCCTAAAGAAAGAGAGTTTTTATTATCACTGTGGTATCAGAATTGGTACTGAGTATCGAGTCTGCAGTTTTAGATGAACATTAACCACTATGAGCTCGGTTAGTGCGCAATGCCACAGCCGTGCACTAATTGGCATGACCTTTAACCTTTACTAGTGCTGCCTCCTCCCTCCAACGTAATGACTCCACCAAAAACAACCATTTGAGTCGTCTACTACTAAACTAATTGTTGGTTGCAAGCCTAGTACAGAGGGAGGTACTGCTCTCTCTGAAGCTCTGTAACTTAAATTAGACTTTAATCTGAACTTTGTTTTAACACAATCTGACCAGAAGGAACTGAGTTAGCTGGAGCTGCAACAGGCGAGCTGATTTGTGCTGTTAAACAAGTCTCCGAAACTTCTTAACAGGACCATAAGCGCTCGTGTTGACCTCAGGCTCCTGAAAATGTGTTGCTAAAACAACTCTAAAACCAGACTGTGTTTGATAATGTGTGTGTTGTGTCACCACGGTAACTGCTGAACATTCTGCCATAGACAGACATGCAGTATCAATAGCAGTACGGCGTAACAGGTTTGTCTCACCTTCAGCTTCCTGACGGCGTCCTTCACCACCTCTGTGCCCTTGGGCGCCTCCACTTCTGTATTTCCAAGGAACTGTAAAAACCAAAACAGAAACAGTGACATCATCAGTGAGAAATGAGAAATTACACCGGATTTTTAGTAAATTCATTTGGCGAAAACTTGATTCTCAAACAGATGGCTTATAGTTGTGAGGAATCTGCACCGAAACTGGTTTTAATTAGTCAGAAACGTATTATATTCCCCGACAACACAGGAGGCCCCAGATGAGACAAATGACTTTTGTTGAGTAACTCTAAACTGTTTGTGCAAAATTAAATGCCAGAAATGAAAATCTGGTCTTACTTGTAATAATTGCATCTTCTAATATAAATCTGATACTAATAAAAATTACAACAGAACAGTTAGCTGCTAACACGTAACATATTCAGATCGCCTTGTTACCTTTTATTGGCCGTGTCTCAATTTGACGGTTGCACACTTTGTTGGGTGCATTGAAGGGCACTTACGTAACTTTCGGCGCGACAAGGTCTGTCCCATTTCATGCACCCGATGAATGCGGCCGAAAGTGTGCCCTGCGTTTCCTCTACTACGGAAGAAACAAGGTATATTTTCTTAAAGTTATGTAATACTAGCTACAATTTGGAAAAAATCACCTAGAACGTTATATTTGCCTATTGATATTCAAAGGGAAAGATTAACTTCTTACTTTATTCAATCTAAACAATCTAAACGCCTGCAACAACGTCACTTTGACTCTTCTTCTATGAAATAATAAAGAATTAAAAATAAAACTGCAATTATTTCAGTGTCCATTTTACACGTTTAGGTCATGAGTCAACAGCCGTATAACTCATTAGTCAGCAGCCGTCACGGTTGCTCGGTGACGTAACGTAAGCCACGTAATATAAGCTACGTAACGTAAGCGGTTGAAGTATGCTCCGTGCCGTAGGCCTGTCCCGTTTCGGCACGGCTGGAAGAGTACCCCTCGTCGGCCGGGTACTTCGAACGGTACTTCGAAGTGTGCAACCATCGAACTGGGACACGGCCATTGTTTTGAAAATGCTATAGTCACCAAAAAAAAGTGTAGCATGTTTTTGAGTTCCCCGTCCTATTGCTCTCTGTGCTAAGTCACTCCCCCTTCAGAGCTCTATCACAACACAATCAGCTGCATCCCACTAATGAAACTACTGCACATCACATCAGGTTTGTCAAGTGGTAGTGTATTGTTTTGTATTATGTTTTTGTATATTTATGGAGAATTGTCGTGTGGGTGCGTGGGTGACGTAGGCTCGTGGTCGGAATCTTACAGCTAACCATAAGGAGGGTTTGAATAGGGCCCGGGAGAGATCGCTAAATTACTCAAACATGCATGGATGACATCTAAAACCTCTTCAGGCATGTTTTTGATGAGGGAACAACGTTATAACATGGTGGAAAGCTCCAAAAAATTTATTTTGCATAACACCCCCTCTAAGAATATGAATTTTAGCTGCCCCCATCTTAAATCGTATAGAATGTTGTGATGTCGTCTCAAACGCAGCAGCAGAATACAGTGGAACATTCCAGATAAAGCAATGACATCTCTAGCGGAAAAGTTCCACAGTGCACTTTAGTCTGGCTGCCATGTTGTTTTACTTCCATTAAAACGAACATGAAAACTTCACCATTTCCTCTGTCCTCCGTTTGCTGAGTCAGTTTAAAAAGAATCTGTGTATAAGCATTTGTGGTGCTTCAGAAGAGCAGAAATAACCACTCTGCTCTTGTGTTTAATACAGAGACTCACATCTGTAATAAAAACATTCGCCATGGTCATAAATCAAACGCACCCTCCTGCCTCTCACGCGCTCTGCTCTCTCCGACAGGGGGCGCTGTTGAGCTGGTGTTTCTCCCTTGTTTTTTCCTCACAGAAGCAAATTTTCATGGTAAACTCTTATAGACTTAGACAGCTCACCTTCATCTGAAACAAGTATGCTCAAAGAAAACTGTTCAACCAAAACGAACCAAAATGTAGGCCTGATGCAATAAAAACTATATCGACTTTGAATGAGTACTTTCAGTGACTCATTACTTATTCTAAACCAGGACTAAACCAGGACTAAACCAGGACTAGACCAGATCAAAACAAGGTCTAAACCAGGATTAAACAAGATCTGTTTTTGACCATAATTTACACTTTACAATGTACCAGGACTAATCCAGCTTTAAAGGAGCACTATGTTACTTTTCTGGTGGAAGGCCTGCATGCTTGTCTCCATGGAGATGTTACTGCTTTACCTGGAAAGTTCCACACTATGGCATTAAACCATCAAACCATAGACTGTATAAACAAATTGACTAAGTGAGTGCGACGTCACCCATAGCGTTTGGCTCCAAATGAAGCTCATTGAGGCTAGAAGTTATAGGAGCGAATTTGGAATTTCGAGTTCCATATTTGGAATTTCAACTGCGAATATCATAGTAACCAAAGAGCCAATCCGGAGCGAGGCTGTTGAAGGCAACACCCCTTCCCACCGGCACCACTGGTTTAGCAGGGAGCAGGTGCCTAGCGAGAGCAACCTCGGGGAAAGAAGGCCCCTGATTTATCTCTTATTAATGTTCATATCTTGAGTTACAGACATAGCAAAATAAAAATACCAGGATCATGCAGAACGGGTTCATACGAACATTTTAAGACCAAAATGATGAGTCTGACAGCAGCAGTTACAGAGAGAGGGGCCACAGTTTTCTAATGTAAAGTGAGTTGGAGTCAGAGTCGATGGAGCCGGAAGTGCGCCCATGATCACTTCCTATTTGGAACGTGGCGGCTAGCAGGTTAGCTATGTCCACTTATACGTTCAGTCTATGGCGAAAACCTCCTTTAGGATTATCATGTCAGTGACATAATAGCATTCAATATTATTGTTTATCTTCAAACTTACTTGAAATTTTGTTATCGTGATAGGCCGGCCAAAATGTTCACTAAACTGCAGCTTTCTACCACTGCATTCTTGTGGCTTTACTTCACTTTAAAACATGCTTTTGGCCACCTTGGGATAAGTATTTTACATTTTCTAACTTAAAACAATGTCTGCTTTTGGAAAATAAACGTTTATGAACTACATTAATGAAGTGTTTAAGCACTGGAACTCCCTGAATGAACCATCAGAAAGTAAACAAACAAAGCCCTTACCCCTGTGAATGCTATGCTAATAGAGCCATGCAATCGTTGTGAACACACTTAGACTGCAGAATGAGTCCGGTGATGGTTTATGAGCTGGAGTCTGGAGTTTTATATGTGACACAACTAAACTGGCAAAATGTGAACAGAGCACTTTTGAGGGTCAAAGAAGACGACTTTGGATTAATGGAGTAATGAAACAAGTGTGAATGAAACAAAATACAACTCCAGGTATGTTTGAGGGGACAACAGTATCTAATCTAAACCAGAACTAAACCAGGATTAAACCAGATCCAAAGCAGGGCTAAACCAGGACTAAACCAGGACTAAACCAGATCTAAACCAGGGCTAAACCAAGACTAAACAAGGACTAAACCAAATCTAAACCAGAACTAAACCAGGGATAAACCAAGACTAATCCAGGACTAAACCAGGACTAAATTAGTGCTAAACCAAGACTAAACCAGGACCTAAACCAGACTAAACCACGGCTAAACCAAGACTAAACCAGGACTTAATCAGAACTAAAGCAGCACTAAACATAGACTAAACCAGGTCTAAACAAAGTCTAAGCCAGTACTAAATCACAACTAAACTAGGACTAAACTAGGACTAAACCAGGTACAAACCGGTTTAAACAGTTCTGTCCTCTGTCCTCTTCTGTCCTCTGTTTATTTTCTGATTTAACACCAGTACTCACACTGGGACATATATTTAATAGTTCCTCCTGTTGTACTTCGCAGTGGCTCCAGCCTTGAAACATCAAACCAAACAGATAAATTCAGATCTCATTTCTTCCTTGACCCACAAAATAAAAATAATGAGATCCCATAGAGACAAGCAGTGCTCTACAGACACCATTATCATAACTGTACTCATATAATAAAACCAGGACTAAACCAGATCTAAACCAGGACTATACCAGGACGAAACCAGGACTAAACAAGGACTAATCCCGGACGGAACCAGGACTAAACAACGACTAATTCAGGACTAAACACGGACTAAACCAGGACTAAACCAGGACGAAACCAGGACGAAACCAGGACGAAACCAGGACGAAACCAGGATGGAACCAGGACTAAATGAGGACTAAACCTGGTCTGAACCACATCTAAACCAGGAGTAAACCAGAACTAAACCATCCCTTGCATGCTTTGAGATGTTATTGCTTTGCCTGGAAAGTTCCACATTATGGCATTAAACATATCTTTCTCCATGGAGACCAGCAGATGATACCATCAGGTCAAGTTACCTGTTGTGGCCAAACCTCCTTGTCAAAGCCTGGTCTCGTCAGATCTTTTTTGCTAAGCAATGACTGGGCCTGGTCAGTACTTGAATGGGAGACTGCTGGGAATACTAGGAGCCACAGGGGGGCGCCAGTGGCAGAAACTGACATTGTGTCCTTAGGCAAGGCACTTCACCCACATTGTCTAGTATGGATGTGGTGAGTGAGTGGTGGACGGAGGGGTGATGGCACACATTGGCAGCCTCACTTTCGTCAGTCTGTCCCAGGGCAGCTGTGGCTACAATATTATCTTACTACCACGGAATTGTAAAGCGTCTTTAAAGTCTGGAAAAGCGCTGTGTAAGACTAATGCATTAATTACAGCTCAACTCTATGAAGAGGTGACACTGCTCATGGTTAAAATGCATGTTTTTCAATTATTTGTTTCTACAAATAAAAACACCAAATCTTTTCCTGCAGAAAAGTTACATACTGCACCTTTAAGTCTGATCAGCATTGTCCTTTCTAAACGTTCGGCTAAAATTAGACTTAAAACCTGGTTGAAAACTGGTGGCTTTTGAACACCATAACTTAATTTAACTAAAGTGTAAACAAGACAAGCAGAATACTCATCCAGACCGAGGTAAAGGTCAGATCTGTGGAGAGGCAAGTCATTTTTTTTGCAATAATACACTAATTGAATGAATCCAATAGTTTAATGTCATATCATGGGACATTTCAGACAAATAACATCCCCATGGAGTCAAGCAAGTGGCAGCCCCTCTTGTACAGTCTCAACATGGCTGCTGGGTGTCTGTTGCCATGGTGAAGATGTAGTTCTATTAACCCTCATTGGTTCAATCTCTCCCTGTGTCACGGTTTGAGCCTACAGTGTTCCGTAAATGTGTTTTAAAATACTTTTCAGTACTTTGGGGTGGTGTTGTGTAAGTGTCTCCTTCACTGAACACCAAAGACAGGTTTTATAGACTGTGCAGATCCTATTTTATTTAATCGAGTTTAATGTGAGAGAAATAAGCCGTGTCTAATGGTCATTTCACAAGGCCAGACACGTTTGGAAAAGATGAAGAAATATCTGAGACAAGACTCAAGTGTCCCAATCGAAATATATGAGCTTAAACCAGGACTAAACCAGGACTTAACTACATCTTACCCAGGTCTAACCCAAGACTAAAAGATCTATTCATAAACTAAACCCGGACTGAACCAGGACAAAACTAGGACAGGACAAAGTTGGGTCTAAAAAACTACTGCAGACCGGGAACATCCCGTATGAGCTGCATTAGCCAGAACTAAACCAGGTCTACACCATGATTAGACCAGGACTAAACCAGATCTAAGCCAGGACTAAAACAGGACTAAATCACGTCTAATCTATAAAGCACAATTGTTAAGATGTTAAGATACTGACCACTGCAGTCTGACCACACCTGGCAAGAGCTACACAATCCCTAAGGACTAAACCAGGTCTAATCCAGGTCTAAACCAGGACTAAACCAGGACTAAACCAGGTCTAACCAAGGACTAAACCAGTACTAAACAAGAACTAACCCAGGTCTAAACCAGGTTTAAACCAGGATAAATGTTAACTTGCTCCTGTAGCTTCTCTTTGACAGGAAAAGTGTGAATTCTGAAGTTGTTTAAGATGGAGTTTTGAAGGAAAAGTGGATTTGACAGAAAACACTGAGCGTTTGAGCTGTCACACGTCACTCTTTTGGGAGAAGATCTTTCAAAGGTTTTATGTTTTTTACGAGAGAATCCGAGATCAAATATCCAGCTAACACATGTCAAATATGTCAAACATGTCAGGAAGTAACAAGACTAACACGTGTCAAACATGTCAGGAAGTATCAAGACTAACACGTCAAACATGTCAGGAAGTAACAAGACTAACACATGTCAAACATGCTGAGAAGTAACAAGACTAACACATGTCAAACATGCTGAGAAGTAACAAGACTAACACATGTCAAACATGCCATGAAATAACAAGCACATTAACCTGAGATTTAAATCCAAAACTCCAACAAAACCATTGAAAACATTAAACGTTAGACCTGACGTTAAATCAGAGTTAAATGTGCACTATGGAACTTTTATGATGAAGTGCCTTCCACCTGCTTGTCTCCATGGAGATGTTATTGCTTCGCCTGGAATGTTTGACAGTATTAAACTTATCTCTTTCCATGAAGACAAGCAGGTGAAGCCACCAGGCCAAGTTACAGGTCAGATGTGTGGAGAGGCGAGCCCACTCACAGCAAAAATGCATGTTATAAATTATTTTACAGCATCAAAAACATTTGTAATGGATAGGATAGATGCATTTAATGTCATACTGAGGAACATTCCAGGCAAAGCAATAAGCGCTGCAAGGAGACAAGCAGGTGGCAAACCCTCAACTAGAAAAGATATGCAGTGCACTTTTACTCTAAGTACTACATCCTCATGAGCCCAGATTCACAGTCAAATATGTGTTAAACTTAACTTATTTAATGGAGGGTACACCACCTGCTTCTCTTACTGCAGACAGAAACTGGAATGTTCCACAGTATCACATTAAACTTATCTACCAACATGAAGCCACCAGGGCAAGTTGCATGTCATGTCTGCAGAGAGGCAAGCCCACTCACATTAAGAGTACATGTGTTCAAAGGTATTTTTGAATGGCTGTACTAATTAACATCACAGGCAAGGTAATAGCATCACCATGGAGACAAGCAGGTGGTGAATCCTCAACCAGAGAAGTTACGCAGTGCACCTTTACAATACTCAATCTATATTAACCAAGATAAATTGTAAAATATGTGAGAATATCTTATGAACTATAAAAGAAATAAAGATTGATAAGGAGGGGGGATTCTGCAAAATAGATTTTTTGGAGCTTTCCACCATGTAATGTCGTTCCCTCGTCAAAAACATGCCTGAAGAGGTTATAAATGTCATCCATGCATGTTTGAGTAATTTAGCGATCTCTCCCAGGCCCTATTTGAAACCTCCTTACGGTTAGCTGTAAGATTCTGTATGAGGCTCCGCCCACAAGCCTACATCATTCATGCTCCCACACGACAATTCTCCATAAATATATAAAAACATGATACAAAACTGTACACTATAACTTGACAAACCTGATGTGATGTGCAGTAGTTTCATTAGTGGGATGCAGCTGATTGTGTTGTGATAGTGCTCTGAAGGGGGAGGGACTTAGCGCGGAGAGCAAAGGGAGGGGGGCTCAAAAACGAAAGTGAAACTTATAAAACATGTTAATACATTGTTTTGGGCGAATAAAGAATTTTCAGAACAATAAAAGAAAACATGGTGATCTAAATATGTTATGAGTTAGCAGTTAAAACCACATCAAAGCAAAATACCCCCTCTTTAATACCCCATAGAAGGAAAATACCCCCTCTTTAAACTTCAATTGTACTGTTGAGTTTGCCAGGAGCCCGGCCTCATCCATCACTCTGAACACAATGGACCGAAAAACCCAAAATGTCCCGAAAAACTGAGCGCCAGAAGAGAGCGATTCAGCAGTGCATTTCCACAGAGCCGCAGACATGATAAAGACGAGAGCAGACTCTATTTAAAGAGGACACAGGGACCAGAGGACGCTATGACAAGCTCTCAGCTCCTTTCAACTTCACCAGCAAGAGGGAAGGAAGCTGTTAAAGATCTGATTTTCAACTAAACTTTTAGAGCTAAAGCTGTACTGTGTAACTTTTGATGTCTCCCACCTGCCTGTCTGAAGGGGTTAAAAAGAGTTGACAATACTCATTTTGTTTAATTGAGATAGTCGCCAACAAAGACAATTGGACTTATTGTTACGGGACTTGTCTCGAGGTGTTATTACTTTGCCGGGAATGTTCCACAGTATGGCATTACACTCATCTATACTGCATGTCCTCAAATACAGGTGTGTGTTAGAGCTAAAACAGGTCTAAACCAGGTCTAAACAAGTTTTAGATCAGACCTAAACCAGTTCTAAACCAGGTCTAATCCAGGTCTAAACCAGTTCTAAACCAGTTCTAAACAGGTTCTAAACAAGTTTTAAACCAGTTCTAAACCATTTCTAAAACAGTTTTAAACCAGATCTAAACCAGTTCTAAAACAGGTCTAAACCAGATCTAAACCAGTTCTAAACCAGGTTTAAACCTGGCCTAAACCATTTCTAAACCAGTTCTAAACAAGGTCTAAACCAGGTCTAAACCATTTCTAAACCAGTTCTAAACCAGGTCTAGATCAGGTCTAAACAGGTTCTAAACCAGTTCTAAAGCAGGTTTAAACCAGTTCTAAACCAGTTGTAAACCATTTCTAAAACAGTTCTAAACCAGATCTAAACCAGTTCTAAACAACCATTTCTAAACCGTTGTAAATATTATGTGCAAACAAATAAACCCCTGCTCAGGACCCCCCCCATAGTAACCCCTCCATACTGACCTCCCCAATATTGACCCCACCTATAATCCCCACCTATAATGCCACCCCATAATGCCCCCTCCCCCTTTTCAGGCAGGTATTATGCGTTTTTAAAACCTTTCAAACACATTTTTAAAAGTAGATGTACTGCTTTTGCTGCATTTGAGCTCCATGCCAGCAAAGACCTGGATGCCTTACCACACTCAGAACAGGCTACAGGCTTTGGAAACCCCCCAGGACTGAACGCAGGTGCTGAGAACACGTTTGAAATGCCAGTAAGTTAGTTGTAAATTTGAATTCTCGCTTCCATTTCACATCACTCTTTTGGGAGAAGACTTTTCAAAGGTTTTATGATATTTATGAGTGAATTCAAGAACAATATTATTATCCCACATTACAATCCCAAAACACAGAGGCAAGCAACTGCAGTATATACTCTCTGGGAAGGGCATCTGACGCAGACATCTTAATCCGCATTCATACACAGGCAGAATGTAAGAAGTGTCTTGCCAAAGCACACAACAACAGCCGTTCACAATGAGCACAACGGATTACATGCCTAGTCTCTAGATGTTATTCCTTCGCCTGGAATGTTCCACAATATGGCATTAAAATCATCTTGTGTTTATTCAGGTGTTGAAAACTGCTGAAATGTCCCCTTCATTTTACAGATTCCCCATAAGGGCCGTTCTACCACATTTAAAAGTTTAAATTTAGCTGAAAAAATGTAACATGCGTAGTACCAAACCAGGTCTAAACTAGGTCTAAACCCGGCCAGCTTCATGCCCCAGGTCTAAACCAGGTCTAAACCAGGACCTAAACCAGGACTAAACTAGGTCTAAACCTAACCAACTTCATGCCTCAGGTCTAAACCAGGTCTAAACTCAGTCTAAACTGTTATAAACCAGATCTAAACTAGGTCTAAACTAGGACCCAAACCAGGGCAAAACGTGGTCTAAACCAGTTGTAAACCAGGACTAAAGCCAGGACTAAAACCAGGACTAAACATGAATTCAAATACTGTAGTGGATAAAGCTGCAGAAATGTCAGAGTGTGTTGTACATCTGAATTCTCCCCTTCATTTCACAGACTCTCCATAAGGGCCGTTCTAGCACATTTCTCCTTAAGTTTAGCTGTAAATGGTGCGTGCATGTGGGTGTATATATATATATATGTGTGTGTGTGTGTGCCTGTGTGCGTGTGCGTGTCTATGTGTGTGTCTGTGTGTGTGTTCTGGAGTGAGCCTCTAGGCCTGTGCACTCCACTGACCCGGGCTCAGCTCAGAGCTCTAACAGTCTCAACATTTGTCATCAGGAGAAAAACAAACTTTTACACTTCTTTATATTGGTCTGTGGAGGGGACCAAGAAGTCTAAACCAGGTCTAGACCAGGTCTAAACCAAGTCTAGACCAGGTATAAACCAGGACTAAACCTGGTCTAAACCACGTCGTTCTTACCTTGGCGTTGTAGGGGATGTAGTGCTTGGCGAGGGCTTCGGGGGTGTGCATCCATGTTTTATCTGAAAAACCACAAAGAAAAACACATCAATAGGACTTTTTATTTCTTTTTTTATATTTTTATTTTTTTATCGACTCTGCGTTCAATACGAAGCGTGCGCTCTGCAGTGGTGACACAGACAGCCTCAAAGTACAAACTCTATCAGAAACACAGGCTCAGTGTTTTAGTCCATTAATGGGCCGCTCTTTAGTTTTAGTCCTGGTTTAGTTTCAACTTAGACTTAGTTGGTTTGGTCCTGGTTTGGTGCTGGTAAAGTCCAGGTTTCTTTCCGGTTTAATCTTGGTTTAGTTCAGGGTTTAGTCACAGTTAGACCCCAATTTTGATGTGGCACCCTCTGTTTCAATCATAAACTGTATAAAGAAGTGGACTAAGTGACGTCACCCATAGCCTTCGGCTCCAGTCAAATGAAGCTCATTGAGGCTAGAGCAGTTACAGGGGCCAATTTGGAGCCGAATTCCAACCGCGAGTATCATAGCAACCAAATACCCAATCCGGATCGAGGCTGTTGAAGGTAACGCCCCTTCCCGCCCTCACCGCTGGTTTAGTAGGGAGCGGGCGATTAGCAACGCTGTCAATCAAAGCGGTTGCTAACGCTATCGGGAGCAACCGCTGGGAAAGAAAATGCCCAATTTGTCTCTTATTAATGTTCATATCTTGAGTTATGGACACAATAGCGAAATAAAAACCCCAGTGGGGTTAATACGAACATTTAAGACCAAAATGACGAGTCTGACAGCAGCAGTCACAGAGAGAGGGGCCACAGCTTTTCAGTAGAAAGTGAATTGGAGCCAGAGTCGATGGAGCCAGAAGCGCGGCCACGCTCACTTCCTATTTGGAACACGGCGGCTAGCAGGTTAGCTATGTCCATTTACATGTAAAGTCTATGGTTTCGACCTGGTTTAGTCTTTAGCTTCCCCATCTGCTTTGTACATTACTGACCTATAGAATGTGATGTCATCTGAAACCCAGCAATTCTATTTGAATTTAGCCCTGTTACTTTTCAGTTTTAGTGTTTAGCAGCAGCAGTAGTAGTAAATGTTTTCCCATCACATATTTCCATCAGGGGCTGCGGATTATTATCACATTTTTGGAGTTACAAGATTATTAAAATCTAAACAGTAAAATCATCTGGTTTCTTCCTGATCATGATCCTTCTGAAAACTCACATTGGATTTTGCAGTTTACTTCTATTGGGTATTATCACATAACATATTTAGATCACTATGTTACCTTTTATTATTTTGAAAATTCTATATTCACCCAAACAACGTACTAACATGTTTCTGAGTTTTTGAGTTTGTGAGTGTTATCACAACACAGTCAGTGTGCATCCTGCTAATGAAACTACACACATCACATCAGGTTTGTGAAGTTGTAGTTTATTGTTTAGTGTTATGTTTTTGTATATTTATGGAGAATCGTCATGTGGGTGGCCTGTCATGATAATCACTCTGTCGACTTGTTCTTAAGTATCTGAAAGCTGGAACAATATATTTTGGGCCTCAAAATGTATTGTGTGTAGAGTTTCTTTGTAAAAGTGGAGAGATTTGGGGAATTTTTGTTGTAATACGAAAAGATTTGAGCTGAAGAGGGTTGAAAAAGTAACTTCTGTAGCTAATTGTTGCTTCATTCTGCTGTTTATTTGTTGCAGCTCAGGCCTTTTAATGAGACTGTCTATTAGAAAAAAAAAATGTTTCCTGGGATTATCTTGCATTATTGTTTTGTGTCAGTGGCACAAAGTAGTTTCAGTATTGTTGTTTACCGCAGTATCTCTCTGCAGCAATATATCGTGCTTCATAATGCGTTATCATGACAGGCCTACGTGTGGGAGCATGGGTGATGTAGGCTTGTGGGCGGAGCCTTGTACAGCCTCGCACAGCTAACCGTGAGAAGGGTTCGAATAAGGCCCGGGAGAGATCGCTACAACGTTACAACATTTTCACCCCCTCTTTAAATAATGTCCAGAAATCAGGTAATAGTCAGATTTTGTTGTGCGTGTAAACACCTGTCAGAGTCTAAGCGTCAGAGTCTAATAAACCATCCCTCACTCCTTACTCCCGTCTCTCCAGGTTTAGCCCGGTTTTGTGAATGGACTTTGACACAGCATGTTTGTGTATTCTCCTGCAGACCACAGAGAGCGTCAGATGGAGCGGTTTGAATCGACAACAGAGCGACATTCAAATGAGCCCTTCCACATCTGCTACAATCACATGTGCCAAACTCAAACACAAAATGCAAATTATGATTCTCAAAACGCGTCAGAACCAGACTAAACCGGGTTTTGAAGAATAAACAATGATCTAAAGACGCTGTACCTGATTTTTACCGTCTTAAAAATGTAAAAAACAGAACTAGTTCATTTTAAACAGTTTGCCGTGGTCCAAAGTTATTCTTCACTTACCTTATGCATTCAGAGCATCCTAATTATTCACCAGGATGAGTTTATAAGCACTTTTCACAACTTTCAGAAACCAGAGCAGAGTTTTGCCATCACAGTGAAGCTAACAACAACCAGCATGTTACACATACTTCTTGATTAATCTGACGTCAAGAGCTGCTTATAGATTATATCTGTACGGGGGCAAGCCAACTTTTGCTCAAATACACGGGAAAAACCAGGTACAGAGTCTTTAAGAAGGATCAAAAAGCACTTAAAGGAAACAAACCAGAACAAGAAACTAAACCAGGGCTGACGCAAGTACATTTACACTGAATCAGGTCTATGGTCTAAACTAGATCCAAACCAGGACAAATCCAGGACAAATCCAGGACTAAACCAAGTCTAAACTGTGCCAAGGATTAAGACCAAGCCTTATTCTCAGACTACACCAGGTCTAAACTGAAACGTAACCAGGACTAAACCAGAACTAAATCCAAGCAACAATTTAAAGCAGGACTAACTGGGACTAAATTGGATTTAATAAATACTAAACCAGTAAAAAAAACCACAAAAAAAACGGTCAAATGTATCATTTTTAACCTTAGACTAAACCAGGTCTATGGTCTAACCCAGATCCAAACCAGGACTGAACTAGATCTAAACTAAATTGGGGCTAAAGTTAAAACAGATCTTATGTTGGATTTACCCATTAATCCTCTCATATCAGACTAAACCAAGTCTATGGTCTAAACCAGATCTAAACCCAGACTAAACCAGGACTCGTCTGGGTCTAAACCAGGACTACAGCAGGTTTCCATAGAGTGGCAAAATGTGGTATAAATATGTAAATGTGCCTCTCAAACATCTGGGCTTGTCTCATAGAATCACGGCTCACAGATTTTAAACAGGAAATAGAAATGATTTATTGACGAGGGTCTTTTGTCTGGAATCATAAAAGTTCTATTTCAAATGGGGACTGGGACGAGACTGATTTTTACTGTCATAAAAACGTGAAAAACAAAACTAGTTCATTTTAAACAGTTTGCAGTGGTCCTCACTTCAGAGCATTCTAATTATTCAGCATGATGAGTTTATAAGAGCTTTTCACAACACTCAGAGACCAGAGCAGAGTTTTGCCATCACGGTAAAGCTAACAACAGCTAGCATGCTACTACACACTTCCAGATTCTTACACAATAAAAGCCTATGAAGGATTGAAAGCACCTAAAAGTACTAAACCAGGGCAAGAAACTAAACCAGGACTAACGCAAGTCTAAACCTGCTTAATAAAACATACATTGAATCAGGTCTGTGGTCTAAACCAGATCCAAACCAGGACTAACCCAGGTCTAAACCAAGTCTAAACTGTGACAAAAGCACTATAAGGACTATAAACCATTTTAACCAAGCCTAAACACAATGAAACTCAGACTGAACCAGAGCGGAGTTTTGTCATTACGGTAATGCTAACACACACTTCCTGATTCTTGGACAATAAAACACTTAATAATTAGATGGAGACAGTACACAGCTGACTTATTTTGACCTCAAGAGCTGCTTAAACAATATATCTGTACTGGGGCAAGACGCATTCTGCTCAAATACACGAGAAAAAAAATCAGGTAAAGGGCCTTTAATGCCGCTAATGTCAAAAACAACTAGCATGCTAACTTCTTGATTAGCAGAAAAAAAAAAAGCTTTACAATTACAATATGTCTGTACTGCAAATTTTGCTCAAATACATGGAAAAATCAGATATAGGGTCTTTATGAAGGATCGAAAACCGCCTAAAAGCACAACACCGGGACAAGAAACTAAACCAGGACTAAACCTGCTGAGTAAAACTTACATTTAATCAGGTCTATGGTCTAAACCAGAACTGAACCAGGACTAACCCAGCTCTAAACCAAGTCCAAACTGAGACAAAACCAGTTTGAACTACAAGGAACCTAAGCACGATGAAACTCAGACTAACACACACTTCCTGATTCTTGGACAATAAAACGCTTTATAATCAGAAGCAGACAGTACATCAGACTTATTTTGACGTCTAGAGCTGCTTTTACAATGTATCTGTGCTGGGGCCAGACTCATTTTACTCAAAGACTTGTGAAAAACATCAGCTTTAAGTGAATGCAGACACTGTAGACGGTGTTTACTGTACACCTGTCTGAATGCAAGGACACAATATCTAAGTGTATTGTGTAAGTAAAGGTGTTTGTGATGATCTGTGACAGCAGCGGTGACAGAGGAGCCAGTGGAGCCTGAGGAGCAGAGGTACGAAGCTAACGCATGTGTCAAAGATTTGTCATAAATATAATCCACAATAGGAGTAGGTGCAGGCGCTGTCACCTTCTGTTTACTGTCTGACACAATGGGGACGATACAGCTGACTACAACTTTAAAGAGGAGGTATTATGCAAAATCGATTTTTTTGAGCTTTCTATCGTCTTATAACGTTGTCCCCTCATCAAAAACACGCCTGAAGAGGTTTAAGACGTCATCCGTGCATGTTTGAGTATTTAAACGATCTCTCCCGGGCACTATTCAAACCCTCCTTACCGTTAGCTGTAAGATCGTGTACAAGGCTCCGCCCACAAGCCTACGTCACCCGTGCTCCCACACGACAGTTCTTCATAAATATTCTCCAACTTGACAAACCTGATGTGACGTGCAGTAGTTTCATTAGGAGGACGTGCGCTGATTGTGTTGTGATAGCGCTGTGAAGGGGGAGGGACTTTCGACTCGAAAACGAAAGTGAAACTTATTCAAAAATGTTAATACGTTGTTTTGGGTGAATATAGCTATAGACAAACACTTTCAAAACAATAAAAGGAAACATGGTGATTTAAACATGTTGTGTTGCTTAATGCTTAATACCCCACAGAAGTGTAATACCCCCTCTTTAAACACACCATTACACATAGATGTTTTTTGTAAGAATGTAATTCAAGTAAATATACACTTTTCCTCGTCCACATTAGGCCTGTCACTAATGTTCAAGACCGGACTAGACCAGACCAAGACCGCGGCCCATCGAGACCAGACCAAGACCATCTTTGTAATTGTCTACATTTATTTGTATTTTACGGTAATTGTGGCACATGTATATCACTGTTGTTTTTAAATCTATCTCAATTTCATCTGATTAAAGCTGATTTAGGCTTAATCAAAACAAACTGAAGCACTCTGAGCCCCTTTTTTGGACCCTCACCCACAGGTTGAGAACCCCTATTTTAAGCAAACTTCTTCTGGCACTTTCAGAAATCTGCTTTAAAAATGAGTAGGATTTGAAACTTTTTTCACGTTCATAACTGGTGTTACATTATCTTTTATGCAGTGATCATTTCCAGCCTCTGCACATTTACTACAACACACATCAGGACAAAATACAGTGGGTTTGCACTTTCATGAGGCGAACTTGCACGATTGTGTTGTGATAGTGCTCTGAAGGGGGAGTGACTTAGCACAGGGAGCAAAGGGAGGGAAGACTCTGAGTATCAAAAACGAAACTGAAACTCAAATAGCATTTTCAAAACGTATGGTGATCTAAATATGTTTTGTGTTTGCAGTTAATACCCCATAGAAGTAAAATACCTCCTCTTTAATACCCCATAGAAGTAAAATACCCCCTCTTTAATACCCCATAGAGGTAAAATACCTCCTCTTTAATACTCCATAGA
>KN484769.1:48320-65795 GCA_000787095.1 Periophthalmodon schlosseri
AAGAATGGAGGAGGGATGGAAAAGGAGAGAGTGAGAGAGAGTAAGGAGAGACAGAGTGGGAGGAGGAAGGAGGAGAGAGAACTAGAAAAGGAGGGAGACAGATCGCAAGAAAGAGTGGATAGAGAGGGAAAGAAACAGAGATGGTGAAGAAGAGAGGGAGAGAGAAGAGGAGAAGGAGAGGAGGAGAGATAGAGAAAGAGAGGGATTGAGTGATGACAGGGAGAAAAGAGGGAGTGAGAGAGAGAAAAGGGAGAGGGAGAAAGAAAGAGGGGCAGAGAGTGAGAAAGAAAGGTAAAGGAGTAGAGTGGGGGGGGCATAGAGCGAGGGAGAGAAAGGGAGAGAGGAAGAGAACGAGAGAGATAGAGGGGGCAGCGGTGAGTTTGAAAAGCAAACTTCCTACGCCCACAAAAGAATTTGTCCTGAATGTGTAAAAAGAAGAGAGAGAGACACAGAGATAGAGAAAGAGAAAGGGGGGGAAGGGTCTGACCTGTGACTGTGAGGTAAAGCGAGAGGAGAGCTAGAGGAAGAAGGGGGATAGAGAAAGCAGGAGGACAGACACAGCAAGAGAGAGAGAATGAGGGAAGAGAGGGAGAGAGGGGGAGGAGAGAGAATCTGACCAGTGACTGTTGAGAAGCAAAAGGACAGAAAGGAGAGGAGGAGGTAAGAGATGAGGAGGTGAGAGAGAAGGAGGTGAGAGAGGAGGAGGTGAGGGAGGAGGAGGATAGAAAGAAGGAGGAGAGAGAGGAGGAGGGGAGAGAGGCGGAGAGAGAGGAGGAGGAGAGGTGCACAGATAGACGAGTGTCCAAGAGGAGTCATTAAACACAGAGAAAAACTGCTAAGTATAGAAGAAACTGGGCTTTAAAGATGCCACAAAAATGAGTCCTGGTGGGTCCTGGTGGGTTGACAACATGATTTGCATAATACCCCCTCTTTAAAGGGCCCATATAATGCTTTTTTATTGTTCCAATGTTTTGGATCATTTCAGATCTGGAATTGCCAATCTCTACTGAACTAAAGGTAAAAGGAGCTGTTAACTTGAAAACTACAACTTCATGACATCACAAGGTGGAACAGAGCATTTTGAGCTTTGGAGATGTAGACAGACTAATAAGAAAGTGTTACTCAAACATGTGTGAATGAAACAAAACACGACTCCGGGTCTGTTTTTGATGAAGTAACAACATTATAACATCGCCTTTGAAAGTTCCACAGTGCAGCTTTAAATAATGCATTAGACCTTAAACATCGGAGACCTGGTTTAGCGGAGGTCTGACTCAGACAAATCTAAAATGAAAGAGTCCTGGATGTGCACAGATCTGTTTATCCCCCTCACATCTGCACTTCAGTCAAACACTCACACTCACACTTGTCTTGTTTTGGCCACAGTCTAATGTAGATCTGATTCGGTCCAGTTCTAGCTCTGGTTTAGTCCTGGTCTAGTGTCAGTTTACTTCTGGGTTTTAGTCCCAGTGTTAATGTGGTTCAGTCCTGGTTTAGACCTGGTTCAGTCCTGGTTTAGACCTGGTTCAGTCCTGGTTTAGACCTGGTTCAGTCCTGGTTTAGACCTGGTTCAGTTCTGATTTAGACCTGGTTCAGTCCTGGTTTAGACCTGGTTCAGTCCTGGTTTAGACCTGGTTCAGTCCTGGTTTAGACCTGGTTCAGTCCTGGTTTAGACCTGGTTCAGTCCTGGTTTAGACCTGGTTCAGTCCTGGTTTAGACCTGGTTCAGTCCTGGTTTAGACCTGGTTCAGTCCTGGTTTAGACCTGGTTCAGTCCTGGTTTAGACCTGGTTCAGTCCTGGTTTAGACCTGGTTCAGTCCTGGTTTAGACCTGGTTCAGTCCTGGTTTAGACCTGGTTCAGTTCTGATTTAGACCTGGTTTAGTCCATGCAGCGCAATGGTTTAGTGGTTGTGAAATACTTACTGGTTTAGTCCAAGATATGATTATTCAGCCTGAGTCCTGGAGTTAATTAGTTTAGTCCTGGTTTAGACCTTGTTTAGTCCTGATTTAGTCCTGGTTTGGTCCTGGTTTAGTCCTGGTTTAGACCTGGTTTAGTCCAAGTTTATTCCTTCAGTTCACAGTTCAAAACAACAACCTTCATTCTTTTTTTTTTTTTTTTTAATTTAAACCTGTCAACCAAATTTGTCTTTCTTTCTTTCATTCTTTCTTTCTATCAGATCTGTTTATCCCCTTCACATCTGCACTTTAGTCAAACAACATCACAGAGGGGGGAGTACTCAAGTACATTTACTCAACCCCATGCTTTTACTCCTATTTGAGTAATATATTTATTGAAGTAACAGTACCCTTACTTGAGGAAAAGTTGTGGTTCCTCTTCCCACTGTGAGTAAGTCTAAAGTGACTTGAGCTTTATGTCGACAATATGAAATGATTTGAACTTTTGTGTTTCTTGCCGCTCCTTCAGATATTATTTAGTTTGGCTCATTTTGTTTGAAAATACCACATTTTGTGCATGATTTAAAGGTCCTATATACACAAAATGGACTCGTGTAGCTTTAAGTCATGTTATGATGCTGTTACCTCCTCAAAAACAAACCTGGAGTTGTGTTTTGTTTCATTCACACATGTTTGAGTAACACTTTCTTATTAGTCTGTCTACATCTCTAAAGCTCAAAATGCTCTGTTCCACCTTGTGATGTCATGAAGTGGTAGTTTTTAAGTTAACAGCTCCTTTTACCTTTAGTTCAGTAGAGATTGGCAATTCCAGGGCTGAGATTATCCAACTGATTCTAGTGAAGGTGTGTGGAGTTTAAAAACACAGTGGAGCACTTCCTGTATTACCACATTTAAGGTTTTATATTTCAAACTAGATTCGCTTCAAATTATAAATCAGAAGTTACGTCCCGACAGGCCAAGTTACAAGTTACAATTTTCAAAGGATTTGTTTAGAATAAAAACAGCTATAATCGAATAAATGGAACATTGTTTGGTTTATTTCTACACTGTGATACCAGCCAAAGCAATGACATCTCCATGGAAACAAACAAACGTGAACTCTAAACCAGAAAAGTTACACAGTGCAGCTTTTTTCAGAGTGATTTCCTGTCAGTTCTTCGGTTCCTGTTTTCCACGTCTGCAGCTGTTATAATACAGTGTGAAATATACTCCACACACGCCCTGAAGGAGGAGAGGAAGAAAAGAGGGAGGAAAAGACTACACCTACAGAGGGAGGGAGAGAGGAGAGGAAGACATGTGAAGACTACACCTACAGAGGGAGGGAGAGAGGAGAGGATGACATGTGAAGACTACACCTACAGAGGGAGGGAGAGAGGAGAGGATGACATGTGAAGACTACACCTACAGAGGGAGGGAGAGAGGAGAGGAGGGAGGAGAGGACATGTGAAGACTACACCTACAGAGGGAGAGAGGGAGGGAGGAGATAGAGAGAAGGGAGGAGATGACATGTGAAGACTACACCTACAGAGGGAGAGAGGGAGGGAGGAGATAGAGAGAAGGGAGGAGATGACATGTGAAGACTACACCTACAGAGGGAGAGAAGGAGGGAGGGAGGAGGGAGGGAGGAGAGGAGGACAGATAAAAGCAACACTTACAGCGGGAGGGAGAGAGGGAGGAGGGAGAGAGAGAGGGGGACATGTGAAGACTACACCCTGGGAGGGGGCTTGTGGTCAATTGGGAAAACACCTGAAAATGGTTGTGCCATTACCCATATGCTTCGTTATTCAACTTGTTTTTTTTTTTTTTTCTTTTCCTCCTCTCTCCTCTTCTCACTCTCTCTCCTTTCTCAATTCAATTCAAGTTGATTTCTACAGCACATTTAAAACAACTGGAGCTGACCAAAGTGCTTCACATAAAAGTCAACAAAACACAAATACAGAGATAACACAATATATAGGAAAAGAACAATAAAACACTGGGATATCCTGTCTAGTGTTAAATGCCAGGGAGAAGAGGTGGGTTTGCAGTCTGGTCTTAAGGTGTGTTAAAGACAGAGAGGATCTGACAGGCAGAGGGCGCTGTTCCATAGTCTGGGCGATGCCACAGAAAAGGCTCTGTCACCTCTGGTCTTGAGCCTGGCAATGTTCTAGATCAGAGTCTCTCAAACTTTTCACACCAAGAACCAAAAAAGAAAAGATCTGGCTTTCAGAGCAACATCAGATCTAAACCAGGTCTATAACTGGACTATTCCAGGTCTAATCTAGGACTAAACCAGGTCTATAACAGGACTATTCCTGGTATAATCTAGGGCTAAACCAGGTCTATAACTGGACTATTCCAGGTCTAATCTAGGGCTAAACCAGGTCTATAACTGGACTATTCCAGGTCTAATCTAGGGCTAAACCAGGTCTATAACTGGACTATTCCAGGTCTAATCTAGGGCTAAACCAGGTCTATAACTGGACTATTCCAGGTCTAATCTAGGGCTAAACCAGGTCTATAACTGGACTATTCCAGGTCTAATCTAGGGCTAAACCAGGTCTTTAACAGGACTATTCCAGGTCTAATCTAGGACTAAACCAGGTCTGAAACAGGACTATTCCAGGTCTAATCTAGGGCTAAACCAGGTCTAAAACAGGACTAGTCCAGGTTTAATCAGGTCTAAACCAGGTCTGAACGTGGACGACATCATTTCCACTGTACTTCTAAACAGGATAAACTGAACTCTAAATGAGACAAACCCACAAACTGAAGATCTGTCCAAGTCCCACCGGAAGGAGCTCGTACCACAGTTTGAGAAACATTGGGCTGCATTTCATCCATGAAACTCAAAATGGAGGAGAGAAGAAAGACACAAACAGATTCAAACATGCTGTCTCTACAAATGTAACTGCAGAAGTCTCTCTCACAGGCTCAAAAGGTTAAGACGGCGTCATATCTGGAGTCGTTTCATGTATGTATTTTTTTTCCATAGCTCTTGTTTGAAATGTGTGTCTCCGTGAGGCTGAGGTTTACTGAGGTACACACCGAGGTAATTGAAAATATTCATATTCTGGTCGTTTACCTGCTCAGGCCTGGAGCTGCCGAGGAATTCGTTTAAACTAAAACCGAGTATTTAAAGTTTGGACTTGAATAAATGTGAACGCTGCAGCCGAGGCGATACGGAGACGAGTGAAATGGAAACGCCAAATGGAGGTACACAGGTGAGAACGTGAACACAGAACTTCACATAGACACACGTTATACATCTAAACATGATTGACAAACTTGTTTTAGACCAACTTTCATATTTGTTTTAAAGGCCAGCTCTAGCACTTACAATCTCATTATGGTGAATCATTAGGATGCATAAGGGAAGTGAAGAATGACTTTGGACCACTGCAAACTGTTTAAAATGAACTTGTTATTCACATTTTAAGACAATAAAAATTTGGTACAGCGCTTTCAGAGACTAAAGTGGAGTTTTGCCATGATGGTAAAGCTAACAGCAACTAGCAACATCCTGGTTATTGGACAAGATGATGCTTTCTAATTAGATGCAGACAGCACATGGTGGACTTATTCTGACCTCAAGAGCTGCTTATGTGCTATATCTGTACTATTTTGTGTGCAGGACCTTTAACATAGGAGGTCATGTATAAAATTGCTAATTTAACACTTCAGGGAAGAATTGCAACTGTGAATGCAACTTAAACCAGAAGTAAACTGCTGACCAAATCAGAGACAAAATGTTTACAAAAATACAAAAAATGAAATGAAGTAACATTGAGTAACACAGTTCTTGAGGAACATTTAAGAACTGTGGCTGTGTCTGAATGTCTCCCCTCACCCCTGACCCCTCACTCCACAGCCCTGCACTCTTTAGTGGATTCTACAGTGAATCATTCACAGAAAGATTCAGACACAGCTCACTGCATTCAGGTCACGTGACTCTGAGTCCGGGTGAAACAACTCGAGGCTAAACCTGATTTCTCTCATAAATAATGATCAGATTCAACTGGCACTAAATATTTATGGACTAATAATAATCATAACCTTTTTGTCAAGATGCATCTCACGTAAACAGACTGGATTCATCAGCTTTTTGGCTAAAATGTGGAAATAATCGCTCTTTTAACAGCTCAGGCTAAAATAAGCGGCTAACGTTAGCTCTGGGAGGCGTTTCCAGGTCAGCCGAAAGACGTAGTCCCTCCAGTGTGTCTGGGTCTTCCCCGGGGTCTCTTCCGGGTGGGACGTGCCCAAACACCTCCCCAGGGAGGCGCCCAGGAGGCCTGAGCCGCCTCAGCTGCTCCTCTCGACGTGGAGGAGCAGCGGCTCTACTCCGTACTCCTCCATTGTGACTGAGCTCCTCACCCTCTCTCTAAGGGAGCTCCCAGCCACCCTGCAGAGGAAACTCATTTCCGATATCGCTTGTATCTGCCATCTTGTGCTCTCCGCTGTTGTCTTACCAAGTACCGCAATGCATTGTGGTCTATTGACTTTTCAAGTTGCACTGTGGGACATTTTGAGTGCATTTTTCACTCACTGGACAAAGGGGAGTCGACAAAGAGGGCCCGGGACAACACTGTTGGACCTTCTTCTTATTAATTTATATTACAGGGGGCCCATGTGAGGCTTCTTGCCCCGGACCCCCAAATTTCTGTCGACGGGCCTGACTGGACATTCAGATACCACTAAACACGGCGTGACCCCGAAACAGTGCCCGGAACTGGGAGGTGGGCGGTCACTGTTGCTCCATTGTGAAGGTGGCTATCTACCAGAGCACACACACTGAATACACAATGTTCCAAGTGTTAAAAGTTTTGCCTTAACTTCAGGAACTTATTCAATTTGGTAAAGTGCAATATTCGTTTCTGCAGGAGCGACTCAGCAAGCGCAGACTACACAGGCTTTTAGCTAGACCCCATCTCTCCTCTCTCTCCTCTGATAAATAAGGAGAAAAAAATATCCTTTATTTAAAAAAAAACAAAAAAAACAACTGTTTTAAAAGCTGACCATTCACTTGTGCTAATTATGTTTTTGAATATTTAGCACACAGCAGTGAGGACCAGAGGCCAAAGTTGTTCAAACTTGACATTCATTTAAAAGTCCCAGAACAGAAGATCGATTAGAGAGAAGAGGGGGGAAAGGAGGAAAGGAGAAAAAGAGGAGAGAGAAGAGAGAGAGCAGAGGAGAGGAGGAGAGAAAGAGGTGAGAGGAGAGAAAGGAAGAAGAGAGAGAGAAGAGGAGAGGAGAGGAGGAGGAGACACAGAGGAGAGAAATAGGAGAGGGGGGAGAGGAGGAGAGAGAGCGAGAGAGAGAGAGGGGAGGAGTCGATAAAGGTCGTGAACTGGCCTTTTCACAGTCTGGTCTCATCATTTTAACAAGACACGAAAACGCTGTAATATGAGGTGAGAGGGAGACCGCGCAGGTGTACAGAGCAGTTAGAATAATAAAGAGAACATGCAGGTGTCCAGAGCTGTTATAATAATAGAGAGAGACAATGCACCTATTAAGACATGTAATAAGAACTGAGAAAGAGACCACACAGGTGTAAAGGCCTGTGAGGAGAATAGGGACAGAACATGCAGGTGTCCAGAGCAGGTAGAATAATAGAGAGAACATGCAGCTGTCCAGAGCTGTTGGAATAATAGAGAGAAACAATGCACTTGTCAAGACGTGTAATAAGAACTGAGAGAGAAACCACACAGGTGTACAGGCGTGTGAGGAGAATAGAGAGAAACCAAGTAGGTGTAAACGGCTGAGAAAATAGGGACAGAACATGCAGCTGTCCAGAGCAGTTAGAATTATAGGGAGAGCCAATGCACCTATTAAGACGTGTAATAAGATCTGAGAGAGAGACCACACAGGTGTGCAGGGCAGTGAGGAGAATAGGGAGAGAGCGTACAGGTGTCCAGAGCAGTTGGAACTTTAGAGAGAGCCAACGCAGGTTTACAGAGCTGTTAGAAAAAATAGAGAGAACATGCAGCTATTAAGACGTACAATAAGAACTGAGAGAGAAACCACACAAGTTTACTGGGTTGAGAGGAGAATAGAGAGAGACCACACAAGTGTACTTGGCTGAGAGGAGAATAGAGAGAGACCACACAGGTGTACTGGGCTGAGGGGAAAATAGGGACAGAGCACGCAGGTGTCCAGAGCAGTTAGAATAATACAGGGAGATCATGCAGATTTCCGAGGGTGTTATGAGAGCTGAGAGAAACACCACGCTGCTGTCAAAGAAAACAGAGCGAAAGAGAGCATGCAGGTGAACAGGAAAATAGAGGGAGACCATGCAGGTGTACAGAACTGTAATAAGAGAGGGAGAGTTGGGCAGTTCTAGCTAATTGTACCTTACCACCTGAGTGTGGAGTGGATGATTAATGACACGGTGTAGTGCTTTGAGAGGCTTTGACAATCATGTAAAGTGTGTTGTTATTAAGAGCTGAGTGGGAGACCATGCAGGTGTCCAGAGCTGTGTGGAGAATAGCAGAAGGTCAAGCAGGTGTCCACAAGTGTAATAAGGGGGGAGAGAGGGGGAGACCATGCAGCTGATCAGATCAATGCAATCAAATACAACTTGCTTAAAATGCATCCAAAGTCTACTTCTTATCGTAGTAGTAGAAGTAGCAGTAGTAGGAGTAGTAGTAGTAGTAGTAGTAGTAGTAGTAGTAGTAGTAGTAGTAGTAGTAGTAGTAGTAGTAGTAGTAGTAGTAGTAGTAGTAGTAGTAATAGTACTACCTATAATACATTTAAACATTTGAGCCTGTATATATGTAAATAACTTACTTGTTTCTCTTTTTTTAAGAATCATCTCAAAGTTTTAAACATGTGTATAATTTACCAAGACATATCCTCAAGTCTCTGGAGCTTTAAGCCGCACGCCAAAGACTTCAGAGGAACAGGAAATACAAACTGAGAAACGCAAATGAATAAATGAAACCTGAACTCCTAAACTCAAAGAGTTAGTTATTGAGCAGAGTCGGGCTTAAGGGAATTCTTTGCAATGCAGAATCTTCAAAATACTGATTAGATATAGATGGATCGAAACATACCTGGAGTTGTGCTCTGTTCCACCTTGTGATGTCATGAAGTGGTAGGTTTCATGTTTAACGGCAACCCTTGACCTTTAGTTCAGTAGAGATTGACAATTCCAGGGCTGAAATTATCCAGATGATAATGAGGTGTGTGGAGTTTAAAAACACAGTGGAGCACTTCCTGTGTTACCACATGACATCACAAGGTGGAACAGAGTGTTTTCTGTTTGAGAGAAGAACTCAGCCTAAATATGCAGGGTTTGTGTGTTAAACATGTGTGAATGATGATGATTCTAAATGTTTAAATGATCAGAATGAGTATGGTGAAGGTGAATAGACTTTAAAAACACAGAGGAGCACGTTTGGATGACCACCCGATGATATCACAAGGTGGAACAGAGCGTTGTGAGCTGTGCAGAGAGAGACAGACTAAATGTGCAGGATTATTGAAACGTGTGGATGAAACTAAACACGACTCCAGGGATGTTTCTGAGGAAGAAATCACATTAGAACAGTGTTAAAGCCTCACTGCGGAACATTTCGTCACATTAGAACAGGGTGAGATGCTACTGCTGCAGAAGTATACATTTCAACCACCATGAAAGATACACCTACTCAAAGAGAGAGAAAGAGAGAAGGGGAGAGAGAGAGGGAGAGAGAGAGGAGAGAAGAGAGAGAGAAAGAGAAGAGGAGAGATAGGGAGAGAGAGAGCAGAGAGAGAGAGAAGGGGTGAGAGAGAGGGAGATAGATGGAGAGAGAGAGAAGAGAGAGCAAGAGAGAGAAGGGGAGAGAGAGAGCAAGAGAGAGAGAGAAGGAAGAGGAGGGCAATAAGGAGGAAGAGGGATATAGAGAAAGGAAGAAAGATAGAGACACAGAGGAGGAATAGGATTAGAAAAAAAGAGGAGGAGGGAGGAGAGCAGGAGAGAGAGGAGTGAGAGAGTAAGGAGAGTGGGGGAACAGAGGAGAGAAGGAGAAGTGTGGGGGTGTGTTGAGAGAAAGAGAAAAAAGGAAGAAACAGGGAGGGAGGCAGAAAGAGAGGGTAGGTGGCACAGGTCCCGTTGCACAGCTGTACTTTGTTCATTAAAACTCTCTGAGGAGCAACAGTTTTATAAGAAAAAGACGAGTGTAAACACACAGAGCTTTGATCGTTTTCACACTTCTGCCAGTGCACCTGCCTCATTCACACTCATCTGGGTCACAGTATCAGTCTGGGTTGACTCCCCATCGCTCTCACTGAAAGCGATCAGGACCTATCAGGACGCTCAAACAAATCGATTTGATTGGTCGAAGCGTCACAACAGAACAAGGCGAAAAATCAAACTTGAGTTAACTCCAGTTGAGAGAAAAGCACAGACATCTTTCCCTCCACAAATGCACAAAGCGCTTCCCTCTGCACTAGATGTGTGTAATGCCATAGTGTGGAACATTCCAGGCAAAGCAGTATGGAGGACCACCACCGGAAAAATTACACAGTGCACCTTTAACTAGTCAAAACTACAAAAAACTGATCTCTGTATTTTTGTGCGAATAGGCGGAAGTACGTTTGTCTGCGTCGCCATGTTTGTTTTGGTTTATTTGGGCGCTTCAGCTTTAGCTTTAGCTCCGGCCAAACCACAATGCTGCTCTTGATTGGTCCAGTTTCCGGCCCATCAGCGAACAGGTCCTATCGCATCAGCGGGAGCCTGCCAAGATGGAACTCACAAATATTACGGGAATCCATCTTGTTGCATAAGGTTAATATTCAGTGTGAGTGAACAGTTTTATAATGCACAACAAGAACATCCTCCAGCTCCTGACCTGGATCCTGCCTCAGATCTGGAGAACAGTCCCTCTAGCTTCTCCTCAAAATCCCAGTTTTGAGATCTAAAGTGAAGTTATGTTTTGTAATTGCAGATAGAACGCAGAAATATTTAGGTGCTGTACCAGATTTTTGCTGACTTAAAACATAAAAAAACAGAACTAGTTCATTTTAAACAGTTTGCAGTGGTCCAAAGTTACTCCTCACTTACCTTATGCATTCAGAGCATCCTAATTATTCACCACGATGAGTTTATAAGCGCTTTTCACAACAACTTTCAGAGCGAAGTTTTGCTGTCGTAGTAATGCAAACAACAACTAGCATGCTAACTGCACACGTCCTCATTCACAGACAATAAAACACTTTATAATTAGATGCAGACAGAACACAGTGGACTCATTTTGACCTCAAGAGCTGCTTCTACAATATATCTGTACTAGGGCAGGACACATTTTACTCAAATACATGGACAGAAATCAGAAACAGTCACTTCAACATCAGAGTTTCATATCACAAAGCATATTTTGTAGCGTCCTTGTTAAGCTCACCTCTTGTTTTGTTTTACTCTCTATGCTAAAAAGTCCAAATCGTGCGTAGTGACAATGATTTATGCTCGTTAGAGAGACAATTCCCTCGTTAGTGTTTCTTTAATTAACCAGAGGAACCCTTTGCCTGCTCCTCCTCTGTTATACTAATGAGCAGGAGCGACACTGCTGTCTAGAGCTGCAGTCAACTAGAGATATTCTTGGTTGACTTAAGACGTGTGTGACAAAAGATCTCAAAACTATTGCGTATATCTGACCCAAAATACACTCACAAAACTACGCCTGCAGGGGGAGTTCATGCAAAACTACTGTTTATGCAGAAAAAAGTACTAGGAAACAATATATTTACATAGAGAGTTAAAGTTTAATCTGACCTTTTACAGATAAATACAAGAAAATACCAAATCTTCAGCTCACTCACTTCTCCTTTCTGCTGTTGTTCCATATAAATACCAGAAATTTGGGGGCCTGGGGCAAGAAGCCTCACATGGGCCCCCCTCTAATATAAATTAAAAGGAAGAAGGTCCAATTCTGGGCCCTTTGTCCCCCTCTGTCGACTCCCCTGAATCTTTATAATCAAAATAAAACAATGAATCGACGAATACACATTTTGGTCGACTATAAGACTCCACTAAAGGACTACAGCCCTACTGCAGTTTTTGCTATTCTGTTAAAGCTGCACTCTGTAACTTTTCTATTGCGGAGTTTGCCACCTGCAGGTTTCCATGGAGATGTTACTGCTTGGCCTAGAATGCTCCACAGTTTCGCATTAAACGTATGTAACTCCATGGAGACAAGCAGGTGAAGCCACAAGGCCAAGGTACAGGTCAGATCTGTGGAGAGGCGATCCTGCTGACAGTAAGAATGCATTTATTTTTTTCAGCAATAAAAACACTTCTGAAACATAATAAATGCAAGGTGTGAGTGTAATTCCATACTGTGGAACATTCCAGGCAAAGTAATAACATGAAGCAGTAAAACATGTGGCTGACCCTTCAGTGAAAAAGTTACAGAGTGTAGCTTTAACTTTAAGCACTAAGACTAAGTAATCCCTCAACAGACTGTATATATAAATGGACATAGCTAACCTGCTAGCTGCTGCGTTCCAAACAGGAAGTGAGCATGGGGCGCTTCCGGCTCCATCAACTCCAATTCACTTTACATTGAAAAACTCTCTCTGTAAATGCTGCTGTCAGACTCGTCATTTTGGTCTTAAAATGTTCATATTAACCCAGATTTAAATAAGTAAATGAATGAAGCTATCTATGTGAAGAAAGGTAAGAAAGGTGATCAGGTATTTAACAAAGCTGACGGTGAGGCAGCCATAACGACCATAATGATGTTAGCTAGTAAACAAGCACAGTTTCACTCTAAAACTCCTCCCTTTGGGGCTGGATTTAGTAACTCAAGTTGGGATAAAGCCCAGAGCTTCAAGTCAGTTCCATCAAATGTAAATGGCTTCTGGATCTTGATCAACAAAACAGAGTCCAGAGTTCAGATTTTAGCACTAAGATACAACAGACCTACAACTTATTAAAACAATAAAAACATGCAAGGTAGATCATGGTACATCTCCATGGAGACAAGCAGATGGGACACACAACACATTTTCTTACATCAAATCAGACTCATTTTTGCAGTTATTAAACAGATCGTTTCCACAGGCCAGAATAGTACATTGAGTTAGCAACTGTTCCCAGGTTTTGATGACTTTTAAGTGTTGTAAAATATAAATTATTGAGGAGATTTCTGTAAAAGTTTTGAATAATATTCCATAAATAATGCACAAAGCATAAGGTCAGACACTGCGGTTATTAAAATATCTCCCACAGTAAAGACAAGATGGAGGACACAATTCTCCAGAAGTTTATTCCACGAGAAGGCACAGAGCAGAGAACTTTTGATTATTTGTGAGAATGTGTGATCAAAAAATACGGTTTCCTGAGGCGCAGCGGCCATGTTGGAGAAAATGATCCACTAAGAAAAAGAATTGGTAGTTCAAAAGCGCACCAGTGCGTACTGCTTTTGTGTCCTTGGGCACCGCACTTTGAAAGCCATGGCAGTGAAGTTAAAGAAGTGGTATTCTACAAAATTGACTTTTTGGAGCTTTCTATCATGTTATAATGTTGTTCCTTCATCAAAAAACAAGCCTGAAGAGGTTTTCCATGTAGGTTTGAGCCCTATTCGAACCCTCCTTACAGTTAGCAGTACGAGCCTGTACAAGACTCCGCCCACAAGCCTACGTCACCTATGCTCCCACACGACAAATCTCCATAAATATACAAAAACATGATACAAAACTGTACACGACACCTTGACAAACCTTCCCACACACAAATCTCCATAAATATACAAAAACATGATACAAAACTGTACACGACACCTTGACAAACCTGATGTGATGTGCAGTAGTTGTGTTGTGATAGCGCTCTGAAGGGGGAGTGACTTAGCGTGGGGAGCAAAGGGAGGGAGACTCACTTTATTTTTTCTTTTTATTAACGATTCAATATAGGGCAATAATGTGACTTAGGTGCACTATGTAACTTTCTGATGGGGGGGTCCGCCACCTCAGATACCATCAAGTGTGTCAGTCTCCATGGAGATAAGAATGTGACAGGTAAAATCTGTGGAGAGGCGAACCTGCTCATATTAATCATGAGTTAAATCATTTCTGGCCAATAAAAACAAGTAATTGCTTAAATACAAGATGGATATGTTTAATGCCATACTGTGCAACATTCCAGACAAAGCAGTAACACCTCGCATTCTGCATTTTCTTTTCACAGAAGTCTACTGGTTCCTGGTGGTATAGCGTCACATTCTGCCCCAAACGTACATTTTCTTGCAGATTTTCTGATGTAACCCAGTGCAGTCTGTGAGACTCCACACACTGCAGAGGGAGAATGAATATTGTATGTAAAAGAGAGGCTGTTTCTGTGCCTGCACATCGCCTCTGAACCTGCAGGGGGCGCTGCGGTGGGAGACTACAGGGTTCTGCTATGGGCTAGTGAGCAGAGAGAGAGAGAGAGAGAGAAAGAGAGAGGGAGAGAGAAATTGAGGGAGGCAGAAAGAGAAACAGGGAGAGGTGTGAGAGACGATAGACTGAAATGGGCTCATGGGCAGGTTAAGGACTACTGCAATGAGGATTCACACAGGTTTAATACAGACAACAACAGGAAGAGAGGGAGAGGAAGAGAAAGAGAAAGGGGGAGTGAGGGAAGAGAGAGAGGAGAGAGAAAAAGGGAGGAAGAGAGGGAGGGAGAGCTGTGAGGGACTATAGGGTTCTGATAGGGGCTCATGAGCAGGTTATGGACTACTGCAATGAGGATTCACTCTCACAAGGGTTTAATACACACAACAACAGAAAGAGAGGGAGGGAGAGAGAGAGAGAAAGGGAGAAAGAGAGGGAGGGAGAGGTGTGAGAGACTATAGATTGATGAGGACTCATGAGCAGGTTAAGGATCACTGCAATGAAGATTCATATGGGTTTAATACAGACACAACAGGAAGAGAGGGAGGGAGAGGAGGAGAAAAGGGGAGAGTGACAGACTGGGAGAAAAAAGAGGGGGGAGAGGATAAGCAGACAGAGAAAGAAGAAATAAAGAGAGGAGCAATAGAGAGAGGGACATAGAGAGTGAGGGGGGTGATAGAGAGAGTGAAAGAAGAGAGAGACATTGACACAGAGAGTGAGAGAGCGAGACATGGAGGGTGAGACAGAGAGAGGGCAAGAGAAGTGACAGACTAGCAGAAGGAGAGAAGAGAGGGGAGAGAAGATAAGAAGAAACAGAGAGACAGAAGGATAAAGTGTCTTGCCCAAGGACATAAAGACAGAATTCATCTGTTGGAGCAGGATTCGAACCACCAACCTTCGGATCAGCGGACAAACTCTCTACCGAAAGAGCTACCGTTTGGTGGGTTTTTTGCACACCTCACTTTGAGCGGGCTTGCATCTCCACAAACCTGACTCTTATTTGGCCTCCTCCTCCTTGTTCCCATGGTAATGTTGTTCCTTTGGCTATACTCTTCCACAATATGGTATAAAACTCATCTATCTCCATGAACAATGTTGCGAAGTATTGCTTTATCTTTCTGTTTCCATGGAATCCTGCAGTAGACGTGTCACCTCCAGAAAGTTACACATTGTACCTTTAAATGGCACGTTTGTGGAGACATAATGAAACTAAACAATATTCACATCTTGTTTCTGCCTCTTAAACATAAAGGAGAGATCGATGGGAGCAGTCTGTACATGCTGTGCAGTTTGTCCACCTCCTCTCCACACTTTCTTTTATTCACTTGTTTATTCACTCGTTTATTTCTGCTCATGCATTTAAAGAACTCCTAAACTTTACTTATGTGGAACAGGGCAAAGCGAGACATCTATATATACCCCCACTGAAAAAGCTGTAGTAGTGTAGCGTTAACTTTTAGCACCAATATACTACAGACCTAAACAATAACAATAAAACCATGGAAGACTGATATGTTTAAAGAGGGGGTATTATGTAAAATCGATTTTTTGAGCTTTCTACCATGTTACAACGTTGTTCCCTCATCAAAAACATGCCTGAAGAGGTTTTAGAAGTCGTTCATGCATGTTTGACTAATATAGCGATCTCTCCAGGGCCCTATTCAAACCCTCCTTACGGTTAGCTGTAAGATTCTGTACAAGGCTCCGCCCACAAGTCTACGTCACCCATGCTCCCACACGACAATTCTCCATAAATATACAAAAACATGATACAAAACTGTACACAGCAACTTGACAAACCTGATGTGATGTGCAGTAGCTGATTGTGTCCTGATGAAATGAAAGTGAAACTTATAAAATGTGTTAATAAAAAGGTAACATGGTGACCTAAATATGTCATGTGTTAGCAGTTAAAACCCCATAGAAGTAAAATACCCCCTCTTTAATGCATACTGTGGAACATTCCAAGCAAAGCAATAACATCTCCATGGAGACATATAAGCTAGTTAATATATTTTTAATTGTCTCATTAAAACCAAATAAAAATAGTTTACAGAATTAATTTCCTGAACATAAACAATACAGACTTCATCTCAGGTCCAGTTAACACAAAAATAGCCACATTTCATCCACAGTCTTCCATCTGCTCCAAACCACATGAGCATATATCAGATGCCCTTTCTGACCCTCTCGCTCACCCCACCAGTGCCCCCTTGTGTCGGCTCGCTCCCCCTCTCCTGCCCTCCTCAGCCCCTCTAAACGCACTGTGCTGGAAAATGGTTTTGGGAGATTTAACACAGCGAGACGAATGAGGACTCACTCCCTCTCCCTCATTTTAATAGCAGCAGATAACACACTCACACAGCTAATGTCCGGCTATATCTTTATCATGAGGAGCAGGTGAGCTCTGGCAATAACAGTCGCAGGGTTTTATATTCAAATTATAGAATATATTTAGAGACATTTCACCTATAGGACTTGGGATCATGACATCACCGACTGTATATATACAGTTGAAACCAGAAGTTTACATACACTGTATAAAAAGACACATGCACTTTTTTTTCTCACTGTCTGACATGAAATCAGACTAAACTTTTCCTGTTTTAGGTCAAATAGGATTACCAAAATTATTTCTATTTGCTAAATGCCAGAATAATGACAGAAGGATTTTTTTAGACAATTTTTCATGACTTTCTTCAAAGTCAGAAGTTTACATTGAGTAAGATTACTATGCATTTAAACAATTTGGTGAAACTCAGATGATGTTATGTCTTTGAAAGCTTCTGATTGGTTTATTGACAATATCTGAGTTAATTAGAGACACACCTGTGGATGTATCTGAAGGCAAACCTGAAACACACTGCTTCTTTGTGTAACATCTTGGGAAAGTCAAAAGAAATCAGCCAAGATATCAGGAAGAGAATTGTGGACTTGTACAAGTCTATTTCATCCTTGGGTGCAATTTCCAGATGCCTGAAGGTGCCACGTTCATCTGTTAAAACAATTATACACAAATATAAACACCATGGGGATGTCCAGGCATCATACCGCTCAGGAAGGAGATGGGTTCTGTGTCCCAGAGGCGAATGTGCTTTGGTCCAAAAGTGCAGATCAATCCAAGAGCAAAAGCAAAAGACCTTGTGAAGACGCCGCTGAAGCCTGTGTCCAGAGGCGAATGTGCTTTGGTCCAAAAGTGCAGATCAATCCAAGAGCAAAAGCAAAAGAC
>KN484770.1:0-16187 GCA_000787095.1 Periophthalmodon schlosseri
TCTAAAACCACGTTTAAAACTAGGACTAAAACCACGTTTAAAACCAGGACTAAAACCAGGACTAAAACCAGGGCTAAAACTAGGGCTAAACCTGGACCTAACCTGGACCAAACCCAGACTAAACTACTAAGCACTACAGACTTGGAACATCCCAAAAAAAGGTGCACTAAACCGGATCTAAACCGGATCTAAACCTGGACCACTGATGAGCATCACCGGTAGATTAATAGATAAAGTATGTAGTGGTGCGTATGGTTGTTGTGTCCTTGGGCAGAACACCTCGCCTCCCTGTATAAGTGTCACGTGTCAGCGTTGTTTACCTCTGCCCCTTGCTTTAGGTGCGGACCCTGTCCCGCACAGATGAGGCCCGAGGGCTGCTGTGGCTGCTGGAGGAGGAGGCCATTCATCCTGGAGGATCAGAGGAGACGATGTTAGAACGACTCTTCACCTACTACGGCTCCGGCCAGGCAGACGGGAAGGGTAAATGTGAATCCTTTTTTTTTTCTCCGTGCGTGGTGTTAACATTGTGTACATACAGTTGAAACCAGAAATGTACATACACTATATAAAAAGACACACACGCTTTCTACCAAACTGGTGACAAAGTGGCTTAAGGATAACAAAGTCAATGTTTTGGAGTGGCCATCACAAAGCCCTGATCTCGATCCTAGTGAAAATTTATGTTTAGACCTGAAAAGGCAAAATTCCCGCCAACTATTGTGAGAAGCTTGTGGAAAGATCCAAAACGTTTGACCCAAGTCCTGCAGTTTAAATCAATGGTAACAAATACTAATGAAATGCATGTAAACATCGGATTTTGAAGAAATGAATGAAAAATTGTCTAAAAAAATCCTTCTCTCATTATTCTGGCATTTAGCAAATAGAAATAATTTTGGGAATCTTAATTGACCTAAACCAGTTAAAGTTTAGTCTGATTTCATGCCAAACAGTGAGGAAAAAAAAGCGTATGTGTCTTTTTATATAGTGTATGTAAACTTCTGATTTCAACTCTAGATGGACATAGCTGGTCTGTTGAGCATTGGAGCGTTTCATCGACTCTGGCACCAGTTCACTTTCTATTGAAACATTTTGGCCCCTCTGTCTGTAACTGCTGCTGTGAGGCTCGTCTTTCTCATCTTAAAATGTCAGTTTTAACCCGCTCTGCGTGATCCTGGGGCTTTTATTTGGCTGTTTCGGCCATAGCTCAAGATATGAACAATAACAACAGACCAATCGGGTGTCTGTGTGATCCTTCAGCAGACCAATCAGGTGCTTTCTTTCCCCCGAGGTCCCTGCCGCTAGTGTTGGCAGCAGGTTTGATTGACGGCATTGCTAAGCGCCTTCATCGGTTGCTATGATACACGTGCTCGGATTTCCAAATATGGAACTTGGCTCCAAATTAGTTTCATAACATACATCAAACAACCAGTGGTGGAAGAAGTACTCAATATTGTTACTTAAGTAAAAGTACAGATACAGAGGTAAACAGTTACTCAAGTAAAAGTAAAAGTGATTGAAAAAATCTACTTAAGTAAAAGTATTAAAGTACCCGTTTAAAAATGTACTTTAAGACTAAAAAGTAAAAGTATTTCACACAAGTGTTGTTCATTTGTTAAAGTGTTAAATGTAGTGATATTGATTCAAAATGATACAGATTTTGGTCAAACAGAAACAAATCCATTTTTAATTTCTTGTTTTTGTTTTGCCCAAAGCCAAAGCTTAAACTCGAAAACTTTAGTCACGATGTTCCCACGAACATGGTAAAAATAACCCCTCAAATGATATGAAAAGTACTTTTTACTTTTCAGTTTAGTTAAAAATGTAGTGGAGCAGAAAGTACAGATACTGCTCTCAAATGTAGTGAAGTAAAAGTAAAAAGTGTTCACTGTAAACTGTACTAAAGTAAAGTACAGATACCTAAAAACCTACTTAAGTGCAGTACTTTACTACTTTTACTTCGTTACCTTCCGCCTCTGCAGACACCCTCATTTGGGATCGTCCAGTCACAGGGGCTGGTTTGTAAAGGAAGACATCTTTGAATTCATTAAAGTTGCATTTTTATTTATTCATGTTTGTTAGTAATCACTGTCCTGCGTTTGAGGCTCGAGTTCTCTTTTGGAGGCTTAAAAAATATTTCTAAATGTCAAATAGTGAGGTACTTATGTTTGTAGTCCATTTCTAAGAACCAGAAAAAAACAACATACATACATTTTTAACTTGTGTATATCACGGACGGTCAGCTCACGATATCCCAAACCTGTCTGTTTCCAGGTAACCTCCTGCTGCGCGGGGACCGGCCTCACGTCTTCCTGCTCGGGCACAGCCACGGCGCAGACTGGGTGGAGTACGACGCTCAGGGCTGGCTCTGTCACGCCAAGCACAACCCCGCGGCTCAGAACGCCGCGTCTCTACTACAGGACTCCCAAAAGTAAGACCCCTGCCGTTTGTTTTTTTTTCCCAGAAGCGCTACAGCTCCTGACTGAAATCGTCGAGGAGCACAGGCGGAACGTTAAAGCGGCGCGTCCGTTCCGACCGCGAGTATCATAGCAACTAAAGAGCCAATCCGGAGCGAGGCTGTCGAAGGTAACGCCCCTTCCCGCCCGCACCGCCGGTTTAGCAGGGAGCGGGCGCTTAGCAACGCTGTCAATCAAACCTGTTGCTAACGCTAGCGGGGGCGACCTCGGGGAAAGAAGGCGCCTGATTTGTCTGTTATTAATGTTCATATCTTGATTTACACACTCAATAGCGAAATAAAAACAGCAGGATCATGTAGAGGGTTAATACGAACATTTAAGACCAAAATGACGAGTCTGACAGCAGCAGGTACAGAGAGTGCGCCCGTGCTCACTTCCTGTTTAGAACGCGGCGGCTAACGGGTTAGCTATGTCCATTTATATATACAGTCTATGGGTGCATCATATAAGGCAAGTTTATCTGTATAGCGCAATTTGTCCACAAAGTAATTCAAAGTGCTTTACAGAATAAGAAAGACATTAACATCACAATACAAACAAATAAAAATATGAATAATCACCATAAAATTAACATTAAAATAGTCATATGCAGCTAAACAGAACCGTTTGGGGCTGGATTTAAACATTGTCGAAGTAGAGGCCTGTCTCACATCTTCAGGAAGAATGTTCTAGGTTTTAACGCTGATTCTCCACGTTTAGACCTTAATATTACAGAGCTAATTTACATGTTTATCAGTGTTTACTTGTAACGTGACCAGCTCATAGACGTTTAATGCAGACAGATTTTTTATGAGCTGGAAGCAAGAAGCAAAAGTCATTTTTAAAACACCTTGATGAAAAATTATATATTGGGACGACAGTGGCTCAGTTGGTACAGCGTTTGCCCACTGATCTGAAAGTTGGCGGTTCGAATCCCGCTCTACACAGAATAACTGGTAGAGTGCGCAGATCCACTTCCAGCTCCCGCAGATGAATGCTGTCGTTGTGTCCTTGGGCAAGACACTTAACCCGCCTCGCCCCCAGCGTCTGCGTGCACCGGTGTGTGAATGTGTGTGTGAATGGGCGAGTGGTTCCTTGATGTAAAGTGCTTTGAGCGACTTGAAGGTGGAAAAGCGCTGTATAAAAATCTGACCGTTTACCATGAGCATTATTCATATGTACGTTCACTTATATTTAGTCTGAATAACAGCACGTTGTGTTACTCCTCCATCATCCAGAAGCATTAATCTTGTATAAATGACTGAAATATGAACTGCTAAACTAATACAAAACTCTCATGCACTTCAGAATGTTTATACAAGTTTAAACCGCAGTGTTTGCAGTGTTTGTTTTACGCTAAGACAGGATATTTTGTTGTTTGCCAAGGACTTAAGTAATTTAATAACTGAATATTCTTGCAGCTCTAATTGCAAGTTGGCACTGATCACACTAGTTTAAACATACAATTGGCTCCGTGCACAACAGCGCCCGGCGACCTCGCTGTTAGCGTCACTACTTCCTGTCCAGTTTTATCTCTGAGGTTTTTGCCGAGTCGCGCTAAAATGAATAAATATTTAAAGATGAGGCAGTGGACGGGGAGCCGCGGGCGGACGTCACTGACAACATGTTTAACACTTCACAAAGAAAATGAAAAGAAAATGAAAACTTCACCGGAGACACTTCTGTGTTTAGAAAGAGACATGTTTGTGTCTCAATGCTAACGCTAACGCTAATTCTGAGGCATAATAAATATTAAAACAACACCACAAACTGAAGTATTCTACATAAAAGAATTATTGGCTAGTCTTAAATTTAATTAATTTGAATTTTAATCGGTTGTTTATTTTATGTTTTCGGATTTTAATAAAAGTGACTGTTAGCTTCGCAACACAGTGAGCTAGCTAGCGTGCTAATGTGCACAGAGCCTATTATAAACTTGTTGAAACGCTGGTAAAAATGGAGACAAAAACCCCTGATATATAATTTGATTTAACGCACCACCCCTCTCCTCTGCAGGAAGAACATCAGCGCTTTGTTTATGAGCAGAGCCAGCGGAGCCACAGTCCTGTCCGGGTCCATCGCAGGTTTGGAGGGCAGCTCTCAGCTCGCCCTGCGCCGGGCCACGAGCATGAGGAAGACTTTTACCACCGGAGTCGCTGCAGTGAAGAAGAAGAGTCTCTGTATTCAGATCAAACTGCAAGTGGTGAGAGCGGGGACCACTGTGGGGAGTGGGCCGGGCCCATCAAACGCTCCATCTGTAATTGTGTATTTATAGTTATAGTCGTATTTAGTTGATTTGGACCGTTTTATATTTTATTTGAAACTAAAATATGTTTATCAAGACTGGGAATAATTTAAATATTTACAATTCCCACATTATGCTATTTTCTGATCCATGTTATAATGTTGTTCCCTCTTCAAAAACAGACCTGGAGTTCTTTTCTCAAACAGAAAACACTCTGTTCCACCTTGTGATGTCATGTGGTAAAACAGGAAGTGCTCCGCTGTGCTTTAAACTCCACACACCTTCACCAGAATCATTTGGTTAACTTCAGCCTTGGAACTGCCAACCTCTACTGTACTAAAGGTTGAAAACTTCCACTACGTGACATCACAAGGTGGAACGGGGTGTTTCCAGTTTGAGAGAAGAACAAAACACAACTCCAGGTCTGTTTGTGATGAGGAAACATCATTAAAACACAGATCAAAAATAGTGCAATGTGGAATTTTTTAATAATTAGACTTGTACGTAATGTAGAAAAATCATTTTTTGGAAGAAGTGGATCGAGTTAGAACAGATTTTTTGGGACTTCTCCATTTCAGGTGAAGAATTATTTTATTGTACACTGCATATACACTTTTTGATTGCATTTTGTTTTTCCTGTAAGCTCCGCGGTTCTTGTAAATAGTTTTTCTTTTTGCCAAAATGGGATGGGACCAAAGAACGTGGTATAGTTATTATTATTATTGAGTAATAATCCTTGTTTCATACTGTATTTGAACTGGAAGGAACGTGTCCGTACAATGTGTGTTCTTCTTAATCACACTTGAACCGGCTGTGTCTCTGTGTCTCCTCAGGACGCTCTGATCGACATGGTGCGACGCTCTAAGGTTCACTTCGTCCACTGCCTCCTGCCCAAGTCTGAGGCGGTGACGGGGGCAGCCGACCCCCGGGTGTCCCACGGAGAGAGCCCCGATGCCGGGCTCATGACGCTGGACGTGGGCCTCCTCCGCGCTCAGCTCCGGGGGTCCAAGCTGCTGGACGCTCTGCGCATCTACAGACAAGGTAACAGGTTTAATTCTATTTAGTTAAAGTCCCTGTACCTGATTCTTTTCCCCATGATTTTGAGCAAAACTGATCTTACGCCGCTACAGATGTATTGTATAAGCAGCTCTTAAAGTTTAAATATGTCCACCGTGTACTGCCTGCATCTCAGTAGAAAGCGTTTTATGGTCCAATAATCAGGAAGTGCGCGTTAGTATGCTAGTTGTTAGCTTTACCGTCACGGCAAACTCCACTCTGATGTCTGAAAGTTGTGAAAAGCGCTTATAAACTCATCGTGGTGAATAATTAGAATGTTGTGAATGCATAAAGTAACTGAGGAATAACTTTGGACCACTGCAAACTGTTTAAAATGAACCTGTTCTGTTCATGTTTTTAAGACGGTAGAAATCAGATACAGTGCCTTTAATTGTAGAAAATGATACCAAAGCTATATCTGTCTTGATGTTAGTTCAATAGTTGGCCAAATAAATAGGCAAATTTAAGCAAAGTACCGTATTTTCCGGACTGTAAGTCGCACTTTTTTTCGTAGTTTGGCCGGGGGTGCGACTTATACTCAGATGCGATTTATATGTGAAATATGTTTTTTTTCTTCATTATTATTTATTTTTTGGCTGGTGCGACTTATACTCCAGTGCGACTTATACTCCGGAAAATACGGTATATCAAATTGAAAGCTATAATAACATATGTTTAAATCTACTATTCACATTATACTGAAACTCAGAAATGCTATATTAATTTTTTTCTATAGCACGAGAGCGGGATTTGAACCGCCAAACCTTTGGATCAGTGGACAAACGCTCTACCAACTGATAATGTAGACTATAATGTAGGCCTATTAATTAAAATAAAGTAAAAACTAGGGATGTACCAATAACTAATAATAATAATAATAATATTGTGATCTTGTATCGTCCAAAGCCGCTCATAGAGCAGTAATAGCTAAAAAAACAGACGGAACTACATAGACCATGATCCTTTGCTCTATTTCAGTGCAGACTACATGAAGAAATAACTGTTTTTAAGCACTTTTAATTCTTAAGTCTTTGAACAATGACAGAACCAAAGTCAAAAGCATTTTAAAAGGAAAAAAAATGAGCATATCCACAATTCGGTTATAGCCTCCACAAAATATTGTAATAAATACTGTGAGATGGTTAATGTTAAAATATTGCATCTGGAGATTTGGATGTCGTTGCATTCTTAGTAAAAACGACGAAAAACAAGATGAAAGTTCTTAATACGCGTGGTCTGCCGTCCACTTTATTATTTTATTCTTATTCAAAGGACACTGCAATTATCTCTGCCCCTTTTTCTAGTTTAACCTTCTACCCTCAGACTCCAATTTAAACCCAATTAGCCGTCCATGTCTTCAGAGGATGATATTTAACCAGTTTTTATAAATCTTTCAAATAGTTCAGGTAAAATATTTAAATTGCCTCTGGTGAATAAATCCTTGTTTTTAAAGATGGGAACTTAAAGAGGGGGGTATTATGCGAAATCGCTTTAAAAAAAACAACTTTCCAACATGTTATAATGTTGTTCCTTCATCAAAAACATGTCTGAAGAGGTTTTCGATGTCGTCCGTGCGTGTTTGAGTAATCTAGCGATCTCCCCCAGGCCCTGTTTGAACCCTCCTTATGTTTAGCTGTAAGATTCTGTCCAAAGCTCCTCCCACAAACAAAACTGAAAAACTGGCGCATATAGCATTTTCAGAGCAATAAAAGGAAACATGGCGATCTAAATATGTTTTGTGTTAGCAGTTAATACCTTCATAAAAGTAAACATTTCCAAATCAAGTATTAAGTACACACCTTCACTTATGTCATTTGGATAATTTCAGATCTGGAAGTGCTAATCTGTACTGAACAAAATGTAAAACGTAGCTGTTAGCTTGAAAATTAGAGCGTTTTGAGCTTTGGAGATGTAACAGACTAATAATAAAGTGGTACTCGAACACTTGTAAATGAAATAAAACACAAATCCAGGTGTGTTTTTGAGGAGGTAACAACGTTATAACACGTCTTAAATCTCACAAGAGTCAATTTCCCGTAATATAAGACCTTTAAATTTTGACTTGGCAAAACCTGTGGACTTTCCCAGTTATTTCCAGCGTGTTCCGTGTTCCTCTCACCCTCCAAAAATCCTGTAATGTTTTTCTTTCACACCTGTCAGAGCAGTGTTTCATCTGTTCTGTTTGGGTTTTGAAGTGTTTTTCTGGCCCTAACCTTCGCTGTCTGCTCCGTGTGCCCTCCTCTTCGCAGGATACCCCGACCACATGGTGTTCTCGGAGTTTAGGCGCCGCTTTGATGTGCTGGCGCCGCACCTCACCAAAAAGCACGGACGCCACTACATTGTGACGGACGAGAAGAGGGTGAGTGTTCGAAATGGGGGGACGCAACCTTTTTCTTTTTTTTTTTTTTTTTATGAATGTTTGAGGCTACGGCTTAGATAGAAGTGAACCATTCTGGCCGTTTTGTGCCCTCGCGTTTCATTGGTGGGTTTCAGATTCTAGAATGTGATGATGTCATACTCCCAGATGGGGGATGGGGGGGGGCTTAGCGGGTTAACTACGTCCATTTATATAAACAGTCTATGGTTGAACCTGATCATTTCTGTTAACGACTAGACCCAAGAACTCAGTGTATCACGACACAAATGCCCCCCTCATCTGTATTAAATATTATTGGGCAACGGAATGTTCTGTTGGGGCGACAGTGGCTCAGTTGGTAGAGCGTTTGTCCACTGATCTGAAGGTTGGCGGTTCGAATCCCGCTCTCGGCGCAAACATCCGGAGATATTCCTCACTTACCTTACGCATTCAGAACACCCTAATTATTCACCACGGTGAGTTTATAAGCGCTTTTCGCAACCTTCAGAGACGAGAGCGGCGTTTTGCCGTGACGGTAAAGCTAACAACAAATAGCATGCTAACGCGCACTTCCTGATTATCGGTTAGTAAAACGCTTTCTAATTAGATACAGACAATACGCAGCAAACTATATCTGTACTGGGCCACGACAAACTTTCCTCAAATACTTGGAAAATATCTGGTACAGGACTTTTAAGTAGTAGTTTCTCGTGTTTTTAAACCGTTTTCTCTCTCGTTGACAGTTGTGAGTAATAGCGCCCCCTCCTGTTTAAACTGGCTTATCTCTGCGCAGGTTTAATTGGCTGCGGCCTCATTTAGAGACGTCCAAAACCTCTCCACAAATACCCTCCCGCTCTGAACCCGTTCTTATATTTTTAACTCTAATCACCAGGTACCTCTCCTCTGGGCTGTCTTCTTCTGTATTAATTATGAAGCCAGCACAAGGCCTTTGTTACAATTAATTACCGTCGCTAGGAGTAACGTGTTTTTTTTGTTTTTTTCTGTTTTTTTTTTTAGGTCGTTAACTGCATTTTACTGCTAGTGCCTCATTATTTTGAAGCTTTTGTGTTTTGGTCGCAGTTTAAAACCTTCCCAAGGGAGTTAATAATTGTCCTCGTGAGTATAGAGGTTGATCAAAGACGTGCGAGTGGGAGTTAATACAAAAATAGGCATTCCAGATGGGAAGCATGTTGGAATTTTCCACATTGCCACGTTTGGTTATACTATCCAAATAACTGCGTGTGTTGGCTGATAGTGTTGTCGTGATGCTAAAATTTCAAACTCTATTTCGATATTAAGGAATAGACTCGATACCGGTTCTGATATCACGATGATAATAAAAAAACACTTTTTTATTTAGACAATAGAATGTGATTTTCAACATTAAATCACAGTACTTCTTTTATATTACCATCTGGCCTTATATCTGTGTAATCCATAGTTCCATAGTGGTTCTTGGGTGTATACCAGTCTATGTGTCTTATACTTGTTCTGATACAGCTCAAGATCATTCTAAAGATAGTCAGGAAAGGTTCATTTCTGTCCTGTGAATGGGACTTTTTTAGTATCAATACCTGTTCAAATGATTGTCACACTGACAACCACGCGAGGGCGCTCTAGGCTTGTACCAGTATCTACTACGCTGACGTGGTGCTTCATCTACCTCCGGAGTTGGCGGAGTTGTTCAGAAGCGACATCGAGGATGAAGAATTCAATGGATCTAGTGATTTGGAGTGAGATCGAGAGTAAACTTATTAGTTTGTTTTTATGCTTTAGTCTGATTAACTGTTAATATCACACCAGACACGTGTTCAGTTTGTTGTCTATGCTTCATGTAGCTGAATAAATATAAATGTGATGTACTGATATTCAGCCTGTTGTTCTCTGTTTTATTGTTATTATTATAACTTGCCTTTAAAGATAAAATGTCTGTTCTTGGTCTCAGATTTTGTAAAATAAATTTCCCCAAAAAATGCGACTTATAGTCCAGTGCGACTTATATGTTTTTTTCTTCATAATAATAAAAAAATTTTTGCTGGTGCAACTTATACTCCGGAGCGATTTATAGTCTGGAAAATACGGTACTTTCTTTACTATTCCCATGTGGCCTTATATCTGTGTAATCCCTCGTCCAGTAGGTTCCACAGTGGTCCATGGGCGTGTACCAGTCTATGTGTCTTATACTTGTTCTGATACAGCTCAATATTGTTCTAAATCGTACCATGTTCTTGAAATGTATTACATTTTTGGGAAGCAAAATAACCAAGAACTTTTTCCCCATTTCAGTTCTAATGCGGCCAGTTTTTAGACGTAGACAGTCATGAGATGTTGTATTCAAAGTTCCTGTATCAAAGTTCAACAAACAAGTGAGATATTGAGTCAGTCTGTCGTCGTCGTCCCTTTATAAGTACATTTTATACGGTGTTATTCTCTTCTGACAGACGGCGAAGGCCAACCTACTTTTTCACAGAGCGGCTTTGTCATTATTATGAGTTAAAACGAGAACATTTTTTCGTTAAAACGTCATTACAGGTTTTAACGACTTCACTTTCTCTTTTGAACGACGTCAGTTTCGTGTTTTAAAGTGAACATATTAAGCTCACGTGCAACGCGCCGAGGAGCCGGTCGCTTTGAGCAGGTCCGAGCTCGATCTGTATGAGCCGTAGAAATGTGCAGGGGACGATCGAACTAATCAATTATCACTTTGCTTCTGTTTAATGAGGATCGGCTGCGTGACACTCCGACTCCGCCGACTTCGACACGGGCTGCAGTAAGCTTCAAGCCCGTCCTTTAAACGTGCACCTTTTACTGGCTCTGGGCTGTTGGGCGTGTAGATTAATATGTTCACATTAAAACTTCTAACCGACGTCGTTAAAACGCGAAACTAAAGTCGTTAAAACCTGTAATGACGTTTTAACTAGAACACTTTCCCGTTTGAACTTTATGCTTTCTCATAATAACGAAAAAGTCTTTATATTTTATAAAAGTTTAATCCGCGTTTGTCGGTTCTACTCTTCCGTACGACTGTCATCGGCAAAAGTTCTGTGCGATTCGAACACGTTTACCTCGCGTCTGGGGACACGGGTAGGTCACGTTTGTGAAATTTAAAATCGAGTTACTTTTAAAATACGCGAGCGAACCCGTTTTGGCAATAACAAACCCGGCGTCATTACGTTTTAAAGCATATACCTCCTCATATCACTTCTGCCGCTCACGTCCCGCAGACAGGGGAGCCGGAGTGAGCCTGAAACTACAGCTATAATTGGGGAAATAATAGAAGTGACAGTTCAGAGTCGTCCCACACCGTCTCCGCGTCTCTGCCCAACGATATGAGACCGCCTTGGCAGTTCACAGATGGTTTTAGCTGCGAGGAGACTTAAAGCGCCCCTCCCCGTGTCTGTCCTGTCTGTGTATATATGTCCCCGAAGACCAGAATCACCATTTTAATGTCCTACAGTGAGAACGCAGTGCAGTTTGTCAGGTGCAAAGAGAAGTGAAAGTTACACAGCCAAAGCAGAGTCTGTCAAAACTTTCCGTAGCAAGTTTTAACGCGGAAAATTAGGTTTTTACAAGACTGGAACAGCAGTGGTAGCAAAATGGATGAAGTTGGGACTAAACTGGGAAAGAACAAACTAGCGCTGACGTGATACTAAGGAATAGGCTCGACGCTCGATACCGATTCCGATACCGCGATGATACCGTTACTGTTAAGTCGACAATTTTGCGAAGCTCTGTGAGGCGGCTGCTGTGACTTTAAAACTAGAAGAACTAAACGATTCTCCATAAATATACAAAAACGTGATACTGAACGATACACTACGACTTCACAAACCTGACGCGATGTGCAGTAGTTTCGTTAGCGGGATGCACGATGATTGTGTTGTGCTGGCGCTCTGAAGGGGGAGCGACTTAGCGCGGAGAGTAAAGGGAGGAAAGCTCAAAAGCATCAAAAACGAAACTTAACCTGAAACTTTTAAAACATGTTAATATGTTGTTTTCGGTGAATTTAGCATTTTCAAAACAATAAAAGGAAACTTGGTGATGTAAATATGTGACGTGTTACAGTTAATATCCCATAGAAGTGAAATTACCTCGTCTTTAAACATAAACCAGAACGAAATATCTACATTTTAACCCTGGAGAACCCAAAAACCCTTTTCTTCTTTGGAAAAATTATGAACAATGCATTAAATTACTGCTATAAGTTCACTGGACACTGAAATATCCACTTTTTCAATTTTAACCCTTTATTCCCTAATTTAGGATCAGGGCCAAATTTGACCCATTGGGCTTTAGGCGTATCATTTCAAAGACTCACAATAACAAACACTGTCAATGCAAACTATTTTAAATTTAGGAAAATAATCAGTCAACCACAGATACCATGAGACATGAGACAATGTTCTTTTTTGCTTTATTTGTTGCATGTTAGAGCTGAATTTCAGATGTACAAACACACTTTGGCCAATGGAAACAAGAACACAAGGCCAAAATCACTACCACTCTGGCTCATTTTAGTTCAATATTCATCCACTAGGTGTCTCTATGCAGGGGCCAGAAGTGGCACTCTGGGCTTTTCATCCACTGGTGTCTCTATGCAGGGGCCAGAAGTGGCACTCTGGGCTTGTGAAGTTAAATTTGACATATTTTTTTTGTTTGTTCATTTTAGGTAGAAGCAATTAACTGCGGCCAAATTTGACCCCGTGGGTTCTCCAGGGTTAATATTCAAAAGGTTAATTCTGACATGAACTCTGACCTGTCCTCCTGCTCAGTGTTGAACTATAGGCTCTTATGTTTTGTCTTAACACCTCAACATATTTAACCAGATTCAAAATGTTTACATGCATCATTTTTTTTTTTTTTTATGAATCGTCAGTTTAAATAAATGTTTGTTTGTTTTCAGGCTGTGGAGGAGCTGCTGGAGTCTCTGGACCTGGAGAAGAGCACATACCACATGGGCCTGAGTCGAGTGAGTACAGCACTGATTTAAAACGTTAATTAAGACCAGTTTATGTTGTCAGTCAACCTTTGAGCAAGACACTTTGGCAAAATGGGCTGTTTGAATGTGTGAGAGATTTAAAGCTACCATTTGTAAGTTTATTTGATTTTTTTTTTTTCTACCAGTACCTGGCCCCTCCCCTCACCTGGCCCCTCCCCTCACCTGGCCCCTCCCCCCTCATTTCAACTGGCCTTTGCTCAGTAGATAGCATCTAGTGGTGGTATGTGAGAATAACTCCTGTAGTCCTGAGTTCTTCTCTCAAGCAGAAAACACTCCCTTCCACTTTGTGATGTCATGTGGTCACTAGAATCATTTGGATAATTTCAGACATGGAATTGCCGATCTCTACTGAACAAAAGGTCAAAGGAAGCCGTTAACTTGAAAACTACCGCTTAATGACATCACAAGGTGGAACAGAGCATTTTGAGCTTTGGAGAAAGTGTTACCCAAACGTGTGTGAATGAAACAAAACACAGCTCCAGGTCTGTTTTTGAGGAGATAACAACATTATAACATGGCTTAAAGCTCACAAGACTCATTTTAGTGTAATATTGGACCTTTTACTGCACGAGACAAACCGGGGCTAATCTTGGGGGTGGAACGGGGCAAGTTGATGGTTTTCTTAATGAGATTTCTGAATATCGCTGTGTTAAAGAGCAGACGCCACCTCGAGCTGCCAATTAGCGAAAGTTTCAGTTTAACCTTGTCTCTCATTCATTTATATTACGGCTAATCGCAATTATTGGGTTTTATTCTGGCCAAAGCAGAGGACACAGAGAGGCCTCCTACGCAGACACAGCCCACGCGCCGATTACACTGGAGTTTAAAATATAAGGTGAAGTTTAAGTTTTTAACACGCATGTAGACGTGAGGTAAATTCGCGGATTTTCTCCCACGTATCTGAGCGAAGTTTGTCTGATGTATCGCCACAGACTGTGTAAAGAAGTGGACTAAGCGAGTGCGACGTCACCCGCGGCGTTCGGCTCCGGTCAAATGAAGCTCGTCGAGGCCGGAGCGGTTGTAGCGGCGAATTTGGACCCGAGTTTCATATTTGGAATTCCGATTACGAGTATCTTAGCAAGCAAAGAGCCAATCCATAGCGAGGTTGTTGAAGGTGACGCCCCTTTCCGCCCGCGCCGCCGGTTTAGCAGGGAGCGGGCGCTTAGCAACGCTGTAAATCAGACCTGTTGCTAACGCTAGCGGGAAAGAAGACGCCTGATTTGTCTGTTATTAATGTTCGTATCTTTATTAACGAACAAAATGGCGAAATAAAAACCCCAGGATCATGTAGAGCGGGTTAATACGAACAAATTGGAGCCAAAGTCGATGGAGCCGAAGCCATGATCACTTCCTATTTGGAACACGTTGGCTAGCGGGTTAGCTATGTCCTGTCCTATATACATTCTATGGTTTTACCTAAATGATTATGGTAAATGGTCACATTTTTATAAAGTGCTTTTCCACCTTCAAGGTTCAAAGCTTTTTACATCAACCACTCACCCATTCACCGTGCTGTCTGCATCTAATTATAAAGCGTTTTATTGTCAGATAATCGGGAAGTGCACGTTAGCATGCTAGTTGTTGTTAGCTTTACCGTCGCGGCTCTGGTGGTTGTGAAAAGTGCTCATAAACCTCTTTGTCTAACCTCTTTAGCGTCACGTTCACCACATTCATCCCTCGCTCTTCCTGTGGTGTCAGGACAGATATAGCCGCCCTCAGAGACTGTGGCCTGTCTCTGCAACGTTATGATGTATGAACGTGTCCTGTGCCTCCTCCTGCTCCTATTTTCTACATCGCTCTCTCTCTTTCTCCCTCCCTCTCTCCTTCTCTCTTCCTCTCTTTTTCTCCCTCTCTTTTTCTCTCTGCATCCTTTCTTTCTCTCGCTCTCTTTCCTTCTCTTCCGCCCTCTCTCTCTCGCTGCTTATCTCTTCCTACCTCTATATCCCTCTATACCTGCTTCTTTCCCTCCTTCTCTCTCTTTCTCCAGCCTCCTCCCCCCTTTCTCTCTCTTCCTCCCTCTGTCTTCCTCTGTTCCTCTATACCGGCCTCTTTCTCTCCCTCTCTCTCTCCATCTCTCTCTCCTTCTCCCTCTCTCTCTTCTGTCTCTCTCCCTCTCTTTCTCTCCTCTGTCTCTCTCTCCTTCTTCCTCTCTCTTCTCCTCTTTCTCTCCTCTCTCTCTCCCTCTCTCTCTCCCTCTCTCTGTCTCTCCTTCTCTCTCTCTCTCTCTCCTCTGTCTTCCCCTCTCCCTCTCTCCCTCTCTCCTCTGTCTTTCTCTCTCTCCGTCTCTCTCCCTCTCCTTCTCCCTCTCTCTCTCCTCCCCCTCTCCTTCTCCCTCTCTCTCCCCTCTGTCTCTCTCTTCTGTCTCTCCCTGTCTGCACCTCTCTCTCTCCCTCTCCTTCTCCCTCTGTCTCTCTCCCTCTCTCTCTGTGTCTCTCCCTCTCTCTCTCTCCTCCCCCTCTCCTTCTCCCTCTCTCCTCTGCTCTTTCTCTCCTGTGGTTGTGACAGATGGCTCCCAGGGGCTCGTAGTTCAGGGACAGACTCGGGGGAGCAGAGTTTAGCCCTGGTTAAAGTCAGGAGAGAAACTGGGTCATTTTGAGAGAACAGACCTGAGCAGTGAACAACCAGGAAATACGCCTTTAATTAATGTATAAGACTTATTACTTAACACTTTATTACAGCACAAAGGGCTCATTTGAATATTAAAGCTTTTCACAGAGTTGGGTCGTTAAAATTCGGAAACTTACACGGAGGCTGTTGAAGGTAACGCCTCTTCCCGTCCGCGCCGCTGGTTTAGCTGGGCACGGGCGCTTAGCAACTCTGTCAGTCAAACCCGTTGCTAACGCTGGCGGGAGCGACCTCGGGGAAAGAAGGCGCCTGATTTGTCTGTTATTAACGTTCGTATCTTCATTTGCGGAATAAAAACCCCGGGATCGTGCAGAGCGGGTTAATACGAACATTTTAAGACCAAACAGACGAGTCTGACGGCGGCGGTTACGGAGAGACCGGCGACGGTTTTTCAATAGAAAGTGAACCGGAGCCGGAGTCGAGCGGCGGGTAGCGGGGTTGGTAACGCCCGTT
>KN484772.1:0-28848 GCA_000787095.1 Periophthalmodon schlosseri
GAGAGAGACTAATGTGTGTGTATGTGTATGAGAGACTTTTAACTGACTTTTAACAAACATCCAATCAGTCCCCTGTGAGTCATAGTGACACATCCGAACAGCTGACCCTCTCCCTTCGGTGACCCCAGCACCACGGGCCACAGCAGTGGTGGCTAATGGGGCCACTCTGTCGCTCTCTTTCTGTTTCCCATCACATGCACATGGACGCATGGCATAACAGTGCAATCCTTATCTATGGTCAACTGGCACCTGACACTTGGGTGGAGTCATTTTCTCTGTCCTAACTGTTCTCTTACAAATAATATTGCTTGTTTCTCTTCTTGTGCCTAGTCTTGTAGGATAGTGACATAAAGATCATCCTTAATGGCCTGCCAAACTATCATGTAACTGTATTTTAATGCCATCCCTGATTTGCCCCAGTGCCATCCCCGATTTGCCCCATGATACCTACAGTTGTTTGGTGTTCTATAATCTATATGAGCCCAAATAGACCTCTATCTACATTTGACATTAGCAATCATATCATTCAGTTATATTGTAGCGTTCTGGTGTGAGGAAACACGCCAAATTTCTTGCGTCTGTTTATTTTCTGAACACAAGGGCTATTGTAGACTGTAACTCACGCCAAAACAAGAGCAAAACAACAGCAGTCTCAACCCGCTAGAGCCAGTCTCCAAAACAGACCAGTAACTGACCAACAGAACCTTCATATCCACTTGTCGGCATAGCAACTAATGTCACATACAAAAGCATTTACATTAACAACAACACATGAACAGATACAAGAACAACAAAAGGTGTCAACTCTGAACCGAAGACAAAATATCAGATCATTACAATATAGTGATTTCAAGGCCAATATTAAACAGCGGCAGACTGGATTACAAATTTAACTAAAGCATAGAATACAAAATCGTAATTATGATTTCAAATAAAAGGTGTATTTGATATAGACCTAACTAGAAGATGTTTTGTGAGCAATATTACTTCCGCTTTCCAAAGCATCCACTAGGTAAACAAGCTCCTGTACATAATGAACAAGACCACTCGACAATTAAATGTCACTCGCAGACGGCCTATGTCTGAGCCTGCACAAAAGTGACAGCAAAAATGCAAAAATTATAATATGGGCACAGGAGAGACACTGAGCCTACATTGCCTGTATTTCCGACTACATGGATTTTTTTTTTTTTTTTTTTTTTTTAACCACGAGACATATTAGGCAAAATCCACTTAAATAAGCTTTTAACCTTGTTATAACAGCCTTCCCTCATCATTTGGTTGATTCACACATGTAATCCTGTATTTGAGGCTTGAGTACTTAGAAAACTCCCGTTTTCACCTACCCCTCATATCCGCCCACAGTTCTGTAGCTAGGTGTGATTATATACTTGGTCACACAAGTAGATTTAAATCTGCTGCTTTCTTCAGTGAAATGGCGCTATGAAGATGTTTAAGATCAATATTGGAGTTTACAATGAACAAAATGTAAAATTCTGATTCTGACTTATTTTCTTGTTCAATACTAAAGCAATACTAAAAAGCTTTATGTCTCTTTAAATTGTTGTTGTTGTTGTTGTTGTTTATTCACTATTAATACTACTATTTCTCTCTGCCCTTAGTGTTATATTTAGACTTTTACGAGCGATACCACTCATCACATATTAGACTAAAGCATGTCCTGACCCGACTGGTACTCAGGTTGTGTGAGACCAATATTTAAGAGTTCAGTTATGGATACGCTTGAGCAGTGAGCAACCTTACCCCAGTCTCTCAAACTTAACACAGTTGTATGCGCAAAATGGGCTGCAGCACTTGTCAGATCAGACAGTAGGATGGAAATCAGTGTGGAGGTACAGCTGAGAATGCATTCTGCTGCACAGTGAGAACGCTGCACTGAATCTTATACATATTCAACACAGTCCTATAGAAATATTGATATCTGCCACAACACTGTTCTGTATTTCTGCACATAAATAAAGAAATATGTAGGCAGTTTGTATAGAGCACGTAACAAAGACTACCGCACATTCACAATGATTCAGGCTTAGTAACTGCTTATTTAACAGCTTAGCCGTAACTCCTTACCCCTTAATTAAGTAGTCACTAAGCCTGAATCATAACTGACCATGATAATAATAAATGCACAGTCATTTAGGCCACTGTCCCTTGCCCCATTTAGAGATTTTCACACTTTTCATTGATGCCACATGAATTATAACAAGTGAGTTTTACTTTTTTTTTTTTTTTTTCTCGCAAACACACCAAGATTTTTTGGGTGTATTGTCCTTCAGGGTTGTAATATGTTGCCACCTACTGCTATTCCAATTTTAAAACTAAACAGTGTTATTACAGTTATAATCTATGATCCGTCCCTTCATGTCCCACCTTACTATACAACAAAGCGTCCCTCTTTTTCTACAATTTGAGGTGCTCACCATACCTAGGAAATGTCTACATCTCCCGTTGATCTTGATAACAGAATAAAAAAAATAAAACTATGATATATACAGATACTATTAGAGAACTAAACCGTGAAAGTGCTGCTTCCTCCTTAACTGTCTCTCCTTGGCGTTCACACGACTCTATTAAAAGTCAGTTTGATTGAGTGTCTTTTTCGCTCTCGTGCACTCAGTCAGCAACAGCCTCCGTCTGCACACACCCTCACACCATCGGGATGCAGTTCACAAGGCACACTGCATAAGGAGGTGTCTCGTACTACGGACTCTCTATGTTGCCATTTTAATTTGAGGTAAGCATTGCATGGATACACCAACGCACTGAGCAGAGCATGTGACATATGGATTTGCAGGGCGTTTAAGAGGCAATAAAATGGACTATACACTGATACTTTGGTTGCAGCAGCATGTTTAGACTAAGCTATAACGTATCTCTTTATCTAGTGCTGAGAAAGCAGTCTGGACTCGTGTGTAAGAGCCTGAGGTTGGACACAATAGAATAGATGTCTGAATACTTGATTAGATGCTGATTGGGTTACGTGGTTTTTGTCATTAGCCTTTTGCCCACACTATGTTTCTCTAAATGTCCCAAGACTACATGTGTAACTGTATACTGCACAACTATTTCTTACCATCTGAATGAGTAAAGTGCTTTTCAAAGTTAAAATCCAGACAATGTTAATGCCACTCAAAGCTTGGCACCACGGGATCCAATTTAGTAATGGGATTGTATCTTTGTGTTTTTTCAAAGCTGCTGTAAAACTGTTGAAAGTAGATGTGTTTATTTTCTCAATGAGATTGTGAGAGTTTATGGCTTTGAGTTTGGACACACACCAAATGATTTGCTAAGTAAACGAGTGGAGCTAGACTTCTGGGATGTATGTCAACAAACATGTTAGCTTTCAGATTCAAGATATTTTGTATTTTAAAAGCAAATATTAAAATGAGTGCATCACTAAATTTTACTCTTGTTATTCATGGATTTCAACTTATTTGGTAGCACTTTATAATGATTTCACTTAATAGTCTTAACAAAGATAAAACAAAGACTGAAATCACTATGAAAAAAAAGTTTAGTAAATGTAATTCAGTCTTAGTAACTATGGTACCTAATTATTACCCTATGTCCTAACCCCTTAATTATTATTAATTAGAAGTTACTAAGTCCAAGTCTTTGTTCATGCTTTAAGGCTACTGAAGGTGTAGTTATTATAAAGTGGTATTGAATATTTAGCTTTCAGTTGTTAATTGCTATGGCAATGGTGCCATCCCCCTGAAACCCATGGAAGAGGAAATCCACCCAGGCAGGTCACATCCCAGTCAGTTTCTTAGAGTGGATATATGATAGTTTTGCTTTGATTTATGTTACTTTAATATTTTATCATCCTCATGATCTCATTATTCCTGTTAAGCTTGTAAAGGGATATTGTTTTATGGCAATATAAAAATGTAAGTATCTGTTGCAGGTCATGAATCTAAGTTTACTGTATGGGATCTATGTTAACAGTAGCCCTGGTTACAAGAAAAATAACCCACCTTTCATCTTTTATTCTATGTCATCTTTGCCAATTCAGTATTTTGGTTTCAATTCATGGGTTTCAGGAAAATTATTCCTTCCTGATTTGAAGGATTTTGTTGGGACCTTTTCCCAACAGATATAAAATTTCAGTTTGAACTGCATTACTGCTGCAACAATGGCTGCTGCACGTTTTTGTAGTTATAAGGCTATTAAAATGATTTCTTTCTGACCTTGGTCTCTCTGATTACTCACATCAGATTTTGTGGTTCGTGTGTCATTTAAATAATCTTAAAGGTCCAGAAATCAGATTATAATCAGATTTTGGTGTGCATGTAAACAAAGCCACTGTTGCCACGCTAAATCGTTCAAATCAGGAAGGACTCCTTATGCATGAAACACATGAATGTTTCTGGCAGTATCATCTTACTCTATAAAACACTATCCCCATGACTGTATTTGCTGGTTCATTTGGCACTTCTTTAAACAACAGGCTCTGAATGATGTCTCTTGATGCATTCTCTTATTCTTTACCATGTGCCCAGTGTCCCCTACTTCAGAGTGCGAGGCGGATGCGTTGCCCAGTGGCTGTGGATCCAAAGACTCCATTCTCAAGCCTGGGGAGACGAAGAAGGACTGGAAAAGGCGAAGGCGAGGGCAACTGAGTAACAAGTGAGAGATCTGTAGGAAAGCTATTATTACACTGTACAGTCTAGCCTGCCAGAGTGTAAGGAGGGTCGGCCTGTTTATTGGGAAGCTGCATTTACTCTGTGTCAGCACTGTGGTGAAGCCCATGTCCATTTAGTGCCTTGTGCGCAGCTAAACGACTAGGATACTATGAGCTGTTATCGCCAATAAATGCTGATGATCAGAGGTGGGAAGTACTGCGTTACATTTACTCAAATATATTTACCCGTACGCCATACGTTTACTCCTACTTGAGTAATATATTTTACAGTGTCATACTATTCTTATTTGAGTAAATGTTTTGGTTACCCTTCCCAAAGTGAGTAAGTTTACAAGTGCCAAAAGCTTTTGTGCTTTATATCATGGTTTGTCCTTCCATTACATCAACTTTAAATTATAAATAAGATACTTAAAGTTACCATTTGCAATTAGACTGGCTGACCCAGTGCTGTATTCTCACATAACGCCACTAGATGTTATGTATGTTACTGCTGTCTGACAGCTTTGACCTAACAGAAGAAGACCAGAGAGCACAGGTGAGTCTGAGCAAAGGCCACGTGAGGGGAGGGGGGACAGGTTTCACATCTGCCATCTATTGTTAAAAAAAAGTCAAATAAACTTACAGATAGTAGCTTTAAATAGTAGTTTCCCCAAATGCTTTTTTACCACTACTTTCTACTTCTACTTGAGTAATATTATTTTGAAGTAACGGTACTCTTCCTTGAGTACAATGTTTGGCTACTCTAACTCTACCCACTGCTGCTGTTTATGTTACAGTAGTTGGGAGAAGACACCAAGCCCAAGTTCAGAGACTGGAAAACCCAAACAGCCGGTGAGCTTAGAACTGGGCGGCCGAGCGACGATGCGCTGCTCTACGCTCTTGGCCATCCTCACGGGGGTGCTGTTGTACCTGGTGCTAGGGGCTGTGGTGTTTCGGGCTCTGGAGACTCCGCGAGAGGAGGGCAAACACCTGCAGCTGCAGAGGGCACGACGAGACTTCCTGTCCAACTTCACCTGCGTCGACTATGAGAACCTGCAGGAGTTCATAGAGGTACAACAATGCATCATCATCATCATCATATACAACAGTCTGACATTTAACATTAGGGCAGGGCATCATATGAATATACAACTGTTTGACAGTGAAAACACTTGCAGGCTACATGATGAGTTATTGTTGTCAGTAGATGTCCAATTGTGAAAGTCCAATTCAAGCTGTGTTTACAGTATTTTCATCTTACATAATATTTCTACTATATCCTACATTTACTATTCTACATTTTGGTATTTTTAAATAAAAAATGTAAGTATGTAATGGAAAATTTCCGATGGAATCTTACTGATGATCATGACCATAGACTCTTTCTAAGACATAGTTGTATTTCTGCAAAGAGCCGCTACTCCTCCAGTGTGTTGTCTCAGGACTGTTGTGGACACAGAAAAGTGAAGGAGCACGGTGAGCCTACAAATGCATTATTATTATTATTATCATAGATGTGGTGTAAATATGATATAGCCTTACTTGCTTTTATGATTTTGCGTATCCTGACCTGACTGACCAATTGCAGAGGCCATAAACCTTTTTTAAGATGGTGTGGTGTTCCTGACCTCATTTGAACTAGTTTCATTGACCTCTGTGGCTGCTCCATAAATGCACTGCAGGCCATTCTACCAGGCAAGTCCAGGTTGGTCTTTGTAATAAAGCCAGAGGTGACAATTCTGTCCAGAGATAAATCTAAATGATGAGGACTGTGTTGAAGTGGTATTGGTGTTAAAAGTGCATATAACAGGTTCTCATGTGTTTCTAATGATTACTTGGTTTGCTGGGATAGTGCCTGTGGTAAATATTTACCATAGTTCACATCATTAAAAAATGATGTAAACTATGGTAAATATTTACCTCAACATATGTCACTTCTGCTGTCCATGTCCAACCAGGAAGTAAAATTAGAAACTTCATGAAAATTGTCAAACTAGGGAAAAAATTTACTAGATTTTTAGTTAAATCTTAAATTTCTGTTAATTATGTTTTAATAAAATATGTTGTCTAATTTGTCACGTGAACTTTAGGTAAATCGCATTTATGCAGCAAAGCATACATTTGTGATCCTGGAAGAGAAAAGCAAGTCAGCATAGTTACGGTCGGACTGAATAGTAAGAAGTCACTTACTTTCCCACATTAAGACTATTTGGATTAAAAGCCTCTTGAGATTTATGGTCATTTATTTAGACACTTGAGGGCCAGTGTAAGGACAGGTGTGGTGTGGACAGGGCAGCCCTGGTCAGTGGAGGAACTTGAAAGCTGATCTACTCTCTGGGTGTTTGTTATCTCACTTGGCAACTGAGATGTCATTTCTAAATGTTTGTCTCCACTCCAATATGTAGATAGTAAATCATAGTTTTAGCACTTTAGCAGTTTAGACATAACTGTACGTAGATGACAGACCAGGTTTAAACAGGCTCCAACCTATTTATTAAGTGCAAATGTATAATGTCAAACTTCATAGACTGCCTACAAGTGAGTGGCTAAGGATTATTGTTTAGAAGGCATGCATGTACTACTGAATGGGTGATCCACATGCTGTAAACATAAGTCCCATAATGTGAGAGACCCAAACAGCTGCTGAAAAGTCATTCTTCAGATACTATTAAAGGTTTACATTCTCTCCAGCACAGTGAATGCTCCTCAGGTTTCAGTGCATCAAAGTCAACATGTCTTTGTTGTCCCAGACACACTGTCCGCAACTGTCCATGACAACGTCACAGACCACAACAGGCCAGGCTTTTCTGGGATGGCCTTTTCACTCTCCTATGTTACGATGTCTATTTGTCAGCTATTATGTGAACAAAGAACACTAAGGCCCAAAGCATTTAGGGGCAATCACCATGTAATGTCTGAAAAATAGTGATCTAACAAACAAAGCAAAAGCATACTGATCTGTAATGTATCTTAAATATTTATTACTGTCATTACTGCATGCTACAGGACAAAAGACTAGATCAACGAGAAACATTTTGACATTACTTATAATAAATAAATTGTGCAGTTGAGTTCACAATTAAGGCCACCGTTTTTGATGTATTTTATTTTATTTCATATTTTTGCTGTCATTATTGCACTGCTGTTTGGAACGACATCAAGTCAAATACAAAAACATGTGGGTAAAAATCTCACTAGATCATTTTCTTCATGTGTACACAATCTTGCAGCAATATTATTTCACAAGATCTTGTCCCATCTCTATTACTTGTGTTATTTCTATAGCTTAATCTGTTAACTTCCTGTTCCAAAAAACTGTATTGCCTGGGAGTGGGAGGAACGAGATATGGAGTCAGAAGATGCTCTCTAATGGACTCAAATATATTCTGCAGAAGACTCAGGAATCGTGTAGAAGCAAAGCTGACAAGATAACACAGCTAGTATCCCTCTGATATGGGTCATTATCTCCATCAGTCGATATATAGGCATAAGAACTGGAGTCGATTGAAACACTGTGGAGCTATTAGGCTATTATCAACAAATCACCCTATCACATTCACATAGTCTACTCATAAGGTATATTCAGAATCTTCTACTTACACTAGCTCTCTCTTAAATATCTTTCCCATTTCAGGAGGTGGTGGAGGCTATCGGTGCTGGAGTACAAGCCACAGGTAATGCATCCTTTGTGAGCCAGTGGGACCTCGCCAGTGCCTTCTTTTTCTCAGGGACCATTATCACTACCATTGGTGAGTATTGTAGTAATTAGAATAGGTCTTTAGTAGTTGGATAGTCAAACAATTATTTCTACTGTAAATTTAGATTTCCAAAACACATTTTTAACCAAATAAATGTTGAAATGTGGTAACTGAAGGCTTCTAAATAGAGAATATTTACAAAAAGAAATACAATACAAAAAGTGTATTATTGATGAAAATCTGAACATTTTGATTCATTAATGCCACTGTCTGTGTTAAAAGGTTGTTTTTTTTTTCATGTGTTTTAAAGTTTGTATACTCCAGAAAACAATTAAGATAAAAAATAATTGTAGTTGTATTTTATTGATTAATCGTCTATGTCTATGTGTTGAATACATTATTTATTGGATGTACTCTTAGGGTTTGGGAACATTTCTCCAAAAACGGACGGAGGACAGCTGTTCTGTATTTTTTATGCCTTGGTGGGAATCCCCCTCTTTGGTATCCTGCTTGCTGGCGTTGGAGACCATCTTGGTACTGGACTGAGAAAGGCTGTGCTTAAAATTGAGACAATCTTCCTGGTCAGTTTCCACACTTCCTGTTTGTTTGTATGACTTTATCAAATCATTTGATCCATTGATTTATTTGTACTTTTCCCCAATAGAAATTCCGTGTGAGCCCCACTATTGTAAGAGTCATATCAGCCGTTCTGTCCATTCTGCTGGGATGTCTTCTCTTTGTGGCTGTGCCGATCCTGGTTTTCCAAGAGGTGGAGGGGTGGTCTCTACTTGAGTCAGCATACTTTGTAGTTATCACACTTACAACGGTTGGCTTTGGTGACTACGTTGCAGGTAATGTAATAATGCAGAACATATATAGCAGTGAATGACACAAACAGGATATAAGATAAGAAAATAAGATCAGTAAATGTTTATTTGTCACACAAGGGAGATGCACTTGCAACAGAAATCTATTGTGCTAACTCCGGCATATTTATGTTGAAGCTGCCTGCTGACACACTGATTAATATGAACTGTTCTAATTCAAATAAATAAATGAAGAGCAAAGTACAAGAAGTGTAGCTTTCAGACGGCAAACAAGAGAAATAATCTTAATAGAATAAAGTAATAAAAGTCCAAAATATAAAGAGACTATGAGACAAATATCTAATTATAAATAAATATAATAATGTCTATGTAATCCCTTAGGCGTCAAGGTAGGATCCATAGTAAAAGAAAATTGAATTCTGTCAAAAGCTTTCAAGAATGAATGTGTTTCGCAACTCATTTTAGTAGCTTCTTCAGTTCTTTTGCTGCAACAACAAATAACATTTCACTATGAAATCAAATCTATTCCCTCCTCTGTAATAACTCCTGTCTCATCTACCCTCAGGTGATTCTGGATATGAAGGCAGTGACCACTGGTACAAGCCGCTGGTCTGGTTTTGGATCCTGCTGGGCCTTGCTTACTTTGCATCTATCTTGGCCATGATTGGAAACTGGCTCCGAGTGCTGTCGAAGAAAACCCGAGCAGAGGTACATGTCTGCTCTCCTGTTTTGTTTTTCCTGTACCAGAATCCAGCCCCTTCATAATCTGTTCGGCTGGGAATAATAGGGTCTCTCACGATTCGATGCGATACACGATATATGGTCTATCATACGATAATATAACAATAACAGTATTTCTTTGTTAAACCGCTACATGCACAAACCTAATATATATAAAAAAAAACTATTGCATAAACAAGTTTCCTTCCACTAAATAATCAGCACTGTAGCACTGTCACAAAATAATTTACTAATATGTACCAAGAAATAGGCTTCGCAATATATCGATACAACAGCCCAGGATTTTGTATCACAATTTAAAGATATTTTAATATTTTTGCACACCCCATTTTAGATGGAGGAACTGCGGGCCCATGCCTCTGACTGGACACAAAACATCCAGAACATGTCGGTGGACTTCAAGATGCCCGGGAAGATTGACGATCCGTTCAAACGTCGTAGGCGAAGGCGTCGTCATGGAGGCCGCAGCCACCGTAGCCAGAGTCAGAGTGTGTCAGCAACAGGTGCTCAGGGTGGGAACCAAGAGGGCCAGGAGGGGAGTCAATCCGAGTCTGAATCATACACATCATCGTCCTATACATCAGATGAGGACTCCGAATCCGGCTCAGAATCCGGCTCCCAGGCCACGCAAACAGACCGAGTGCCCGAAGAGAAGCCTGTCGAGCCCCCACCTGCGCCACCCCACCTGTCTCAGCCGCTGGACTACTTTGGGGAAAACCTTGCCTTCATTGACGAATCCTCCGATGCTCAGAGTGGAAAACTACACGTGGATCCACTCATAGATCCCACACAGCCCAACGGTATGCAGCCCCGACACCCAAAGAGGAGACGCCATAGGAGGCATATCCCACACAGAAGCAACCACCACAACCACACTACCACCATCCCTGAGGCAAAAGAACCCAATGGAAACGCAAAGCCAATTTCAGATCCACCACCTAAGCCTTAGTAAATGACTGCAGGAGCTCCATTACTAGCACAAGTATCAAGGGAATTATCAAATCAAATGAGATGCTTTCAAAGAGAATGTAGCTATTTATTGAATTGTGTAGGCCTATTACTTACTTACAGACACTTAATGGAAGCCTTGTGTTTGCATTTGAAGGTCTTAGCATGCGGGTGTATATGCCTCAACCAAACATATTAAAGTGACTCTAAAGCTACAGTTGCCTAAATAAAATGGGGAGTGACTGCTCTCTGCTGGGCCTTATAGAAAATGCACTAACTACAGCATTGTTTATTTACGTTGCTCTCAAACGCAGAGGTAACCATATGCAAAACTTTATCTAACTGACGTCTAAAGGTCAAAACTTGATTTTCACAAAAACCTTAACTCTGCCAATCAACAAACGGGTACTAAACATGCTGTTATACTTTTGTGTCTTTTTATATTGTGAAATACATGTGCATTTTGGGTGGCTAATGTGTTACTTTTCACATATACGCTGCATATATTAAATAAAAACCCTTTAACAGTACAAGGCTTGTCTCAAATCTGAAGTCATTGTGTTTTTACTGTACTGTATACTGTGATCATTCGGGCAGCCTCTTGGTGGCAGCAATGGTTTCTTTTTGCAGGCCTGCTCATAAGAAACAAGTTATGTTGAAATGCAGATAATTAAATTGAATAAGGCGAATTAAATCATCTTTAAATTAATATTTTGACATCAACAAGTGGGTACCGTGTCATTCACCCTGCAGTGTGCGCTGGGCTTTGTCTGTATGAAGTGTGAAGTAGTAGGCCTAGTTGCTTTTTAGAGCACATTCCTGTACTTTTGTTAGCCAGCTAGTAATATTTTATTTTTGCATGTAGAGTAGCAATCGGTTAAATTCTGCACTGATTAGTTTAGGTCCATATAAAGGTACATTTTATTTATATGTTTTAACTATGTGGTGGTGGTTGTAATTCACAATGAGGAGAAAAGTACAAATGAGGCGTTGTCTGATGACCTTCAGTGTGTATATATGGCCTATAGTGTATGTTCCCCAGCTGATCTGTAAACGATACTCCTCTGGAAACTCAATCTGTTTTAATCTGAAAATGGGATCAAGGGCAAGACAAGGGTGGGAGCAACTGTGTGTTTTTGTTGTTTCCATATCTGTGAACAAACGAACAAAAACTCATCATTATAAAGTGCCAATTAACCTAAATCCACTGTGTGTTAACACATATAACCAGTAGAGGGCACACTCTAACATTTGATCAACCAAACATTTTTTCAAACTTGCACATAGTCAAATTACGATTGTTAACTTGGCTGTGATGAGAAGGCATTATTATGGTATAATTTTAGTGTAACAGACATGGCAGACTGCAGGTCCCACCTAAGTAGGCTATTTAAAGGGGCTAATTGAATGTTGGTTGCCCTTTGGAAATTTGACACTTTGCTGCAGGTCTGCATAAAGAAAAGCCATCGCCTTGTCCTGAGATCAGGAAGTTAGCAGGCAGCAGTGATGTGCAGTGGCAGCGAGTGACCTTTAGCGGAGCGGAGGACACTGAGCTCGAGTCTGCTGCCATAACGTCATCAGGCACGCGGCTGTAATGTGGTTTGCTCCACTAGGGGGCGAAGAAGAGCTTGACCTTATTTCAAGGGAAAATTCAATAAAGTTCAAAAAGGCATTTCTGCAAGTTAGGTAGTCTAAAACAAAACTCATAAGATAGGCCCATTACAAATAAATCACTATTGCACTATTGCAGCAGCACAGACCTACAGGCTAGTCAAATAAGCACTCAGCCTATTTTATGGGTGGCCCATACAGACCTCTCACTGTGGCATTCTTTGGACCAATACAGCTATAGGCTACACTTTAATCTTGGTTTAAATGTTTATTATTATCAATTGTGCTGTGGTTGTAACTCATTGATGAAACAGCCTATACCTTCTCAACAGCCTACATTACAATGACTTCTTGGCATTTGAGCTGACACCTGTCTAAGGTCATGACCTGTTGTAAGAAACACCCTAGGGTCCCAAGCCGGCATTAACCGCATGTCTCTGCCTGGCTTGTAATCCCCGTCAAACACGCTCTGCTGATAACCTAGATGATGCAGTTGAATCAAAGGCACATTTAGCTTGTAAATAAAAGCAAATCTTAAAACACATTCATCATTTTTTTTTTCTCTAATAATATGATGTGGCTATAATCTACTGCACCATTATGATGCCGATCCGCAGAATTGCAGTGTCTGCAGCAGAGACTCAATGACCTTGCTTCAAGGTCGTAGTGACACTGCCGTCAGTTTTTCCTATCGTACGCACTCTACGGCTACAGCTTGCGTAGTGGTCTGCATGTGACCACCATAGTCACAAGCAGCAGCGCCTGTCCTGCTCTTTGACACCACCAGGCAAATGTAATGACCACTTATTGGATTGATCCTAGTCAGAACCAAAGCTTGCCTGTCCAGGATCAAGCCTTCAAGCAGGGAAATGTTTGATGTTCTTCTATAATTCACTGGGCAAGCCCGTCGGTGCTTCAACTATGCTGTTCTGTTTGTGCCAGCTGTTTCTAGGCAAGTTAGAGAACATGGGGCCTGACTATTTTAAGATAAAATACTAAGACAACATTTAGGCTGTCGATATAGAAAATAAAAAGACCTGCACACGGGTTATAAAATGCATAGCCAGACTGTTCCCATTGCGTTGATCCGGTTGGTGGCCTCTGTTTTGGCTACTGTCCAAGTGGAGTAGTGGTGGAGTGAGTGAGACGGGTCAGTGTCACAAGACCAACAGCATGACTGGTTTCCATAGGGGTAAAAAACTGCACCCACTTATCAGATTTGAGAAAGTTCTAGCAAATATAACATAGATTCATATTGTGACTGCATGTTAGTATTTGGTGGAAAACACCTATTCTGATGCCAAAATGTGCAATAATAATCAACAATTCATATAAAACAAAAAATGGGAACCTATATTTAGCCTATGCTGCAGAAATAGTAAGCCTACTGTATGATATAAAGCTAATAACTCCAAAAAAAACCTGAAAATGACTGGGTGACGCTATGGAAGGAGCGCACAAACGTAACAGAAGTACGCAAATTGTAAAAAGGGCGGAGATACGGGTCTACGTCATCAAAAAACGAAGCCCGCGGCAAAAACCGGAATATATTTGAACTTTGTTAAAATAAAAGCCCCACGAGGGCTATATAACATTCTATTTTACTAGTTTGAGATGGGAAATGCCACAATTCTAGATGTCTAATGTAAAAACACTAATATTTTAACCGCCTATTGTACTGTATTTTGTTAATCCACGAGTTTTGAACGTCATGTGCACGATCAGAGCTTTTATTTTGAAAAGCGCACCGGATACGCATAAGATGCCTCGGTAAAGATCCAGCAGCGCTCAGACTACCTCGTCAGTGTTGGCAGCAGAAGAAGGTAATTTATAACGCCGCTGTACGGATCGGAACAGACGGATAAAGACAGCGGGTAGCCGTGTCGTGACTGAACACACAACTTAAGGACATCGTTAGACCTATTGCGATGCTGCCGAGGTGATCTCAAATTGGTTAACCCGACTGTGGACTGGACTCACCTTTCAAGCGAGACTGCTATGTTTCTGCACGCACCAGTAAGTAGCATCGCCTGGCATACAGTCAGTAAATATCGTGCTAACATTTGTGAACCAATTATTGCGATGCGGTTGTTGAGCTAGAGGAAGCTATGTGCGAAGTATGCGAGAAGAGACTGCGCTGCTGGGGGTATGGCAGCGGTAGGAAATGCAGCAGACGCACATATTGTGTGAAAATAATTATCATTAGGCTAAAAGCTGCGAAAGCCCAGCTGACACTACACCTAGGAGCCTATAAATTACAGTGTCACATTGTCTTCGGCTTTGACACATGGTTATTTTAATTAAGTGTGGGCATGGGAATCCAAAAGAGTTGCTGAAACGTGTTTATTTAAGTCTTAACGTTTTGCACTTAAAACTCTAGTTGCTTACTTGTCGGGCTTTGCAACGGTGGTATTTTAGCTCTTTGTCCTAAAACACTGATATTTCATAGTTACAAAGCCTCAAGTACCAGGATTGAGACTGCTGATCTTAAGGTATAATAGCCAAGGTGTAATCCACTTTGGCAATTAACCTCTCACCGGTCCGAGATCAGTAAGGCAAGGTCACCCTTGGGTGCTGTTCTCCTTGTCTCCCCCGTGCGCCGCATGTATAATCTTGATTCTGACTTTAATGTAGTTTCGTCGGTGCGTGTCATTCGGAGATAAAGAGCTCCCCCAACCTGTGATGGCAACTATGAGATTAACTGTGGAAATGCTTTAAGATATTTAGACGTCTCCGTAGCATAAAGGTACAGGGCAAGTTAATTTAAGAATTCAAAATGTTGTTTTGAGCCTGCATGTGACTGTTGAGACATGTCTAAAAAGATAATGCATTTTATGATTGTAATAGCAGTAGTAGTTCTAGCGCTCTCCATAGTGTTTAATCTTGTCTTGAGAGAATCACTCTGAAGCGACAGTGGAATGAGCAAAGTTAGGTTATCTCTAAAAAAGTATCAAAGCCACTTAATTATTTACAGGCCTATTACTAAACTTCGACCAATACAAGGCTGTATGAGTGAGGGACAAGGTGTTGGCTTCACTCTGACTGTCCTTCAAGCATTCCTGTGGCTGTGACCTTTGGAGTGTGTGGTGCATGTTAGGGGGAGGGACCAGGACTTGTGCAAAATCTGTACACATACATTTTGTTAGGTGTTGTAATAACAAACTGCCTCTATACTGGGCCGTAAATACCCTATTAGAAGTGTGAACTTTGGCATACGAACATAACATAATCTTATTCCCTAGTGTGTGGTAATGCAATAAAATAATAATAATCAATGCTAAATATGGTTGTGACATCCTTGGTTAAGTTAATGACACGTTTTTGTTTGTTTTTTTCAGATGTCCTGACCTTCAAAACAATCATATTTCACTGAGCTATCATTGGACAAAGCTGTCATAAACTTCCTACCCCAGGTCAGTGCACATCAGGTAACCCTAAACACCAAAGCATGAATTTTATTACAGCCATTTAAACCACTGTGTTGCCTGCATGTCAGTCCTGCAGACTGTTATAAATGCAATATTTTAATGTGACATCAACATTCAACATGGCCCAGGTATCCAGTGAGATGCTCCCATTAGAGGTGGGAGTTAAATAAAAAAATTGCAATCACAATTGTTGTTTTGGAGATGCAAAATTATAATCAAGGGTATCGTCTACAAAAAAATATTAAAAATGAACATAAATGTCTAGTGTAACCTTCCAAACAAGGGTAGATAGTGATATGTCTGCGCTTTTGTGGTTAATTTTATGGTCCATTCACCTTTTGTGCGATACTTGAACCTCAACCAAGTTATTTATGGCCGCATTTTAGCACATTGCTAATGCATTGTTTTAAATATCATCTGATTATTGTCATCAAGACCCCTAGCTCACATTACATTTTGGTTCAAATCAATGGTATACCGATAATCTAAACAAAATCCACTATGCACCATGCTATTCTAACCACATTTGGAGTGAAGACTGGTGCAGAAGCTTAATATGCTTACCGTTGTGCAGTGGTTGATAACCTTCTACAAAGGAGAGGTGCCTGGAAAAGTGTCACCTTGGATTTCCAGATCATCTGAAGAACAGACACACGCAAACTGAAAACTAAATAAGACATTACTTTGAAGGAGGCAAAGGGCAAATAAATCATAGCTCATCATTATTAAGTGGCCATAGAGATGCTGTTAAATCTGATTATTATTAGGTGGGCATAGAGACACTGTTAAAGGAAACCATGTAGTAACCCAAGACAACAAGAGCACTTTATGGGTCTCTTTCATTACAGATTTCTTCTATTTATTCAAGTTCAATATTTAGTGATTAGTTTAATGTTAATTAACAAGCTGTATTTGGTACTACATGATGCCACAATAGAGTTTGTGTGCGGTGAAACAGCGTGCTCAAAGTGTTGCCTGTAAACAAAGGGAAGAGCACAGTTAGTTAGTTAGTTAGTTCACCCTTTATTACCTCCCAGCTGTTTTTATAGAAAGCCGACTGTAGCCCGGCCCATCACAACACAACCAACCGACACGAGTTAGCTAAGCAAGGTTCAAAAATCTTGTAAAACTGAACGATGAAATCGGGAGTGCGAGCAGATAATTGAAAATATAGGCAGCGTCACTTCAGGTAAGATGTAACTTAACGTGTTGTGTACGAAAATCCTTTGGGTAGAGTTACCTCGCAATGCTTTGATGTTTCAGGTTCAGTTAACACTAGCATTAGCTAACAAAAGCTATCCAGCTAGCTCTGGCTATCTGCTGCTAAGTCAGTTACCTTTCGCATTTGATGCTACAAGCAGCTCATAACACTGGCTAATGTGCCCCTTTTATGACAACATTGAGTCTGATTGCACAACGATATATATAAATATTAATACAAATTAAAAATTAAGTGAAATGAACTCCTTGGCTGTTGAGTTTTGTAATTTTGTACTTGTCCTCGTGTTTGCTCCCACTGGTAATCGTCCCGTGGCACACATGGCCTGTGTGATTTTTTATTTATTTTTTAATTTTTTTTGTATATTATAATTTGCTTAACTTGTAGACTTTCATTGTAAATCTCTTCTGCATTACATTACATTACATTACATTACAATAAAGCTGGCAACTAAAGTGATCCAATAGGTTGAGATGAATTAAAACAACACAAAGACTGCTTTGACCCTCCACTGCCAGTAATGAGCTGAGGGCAAACTCCAAGTCATGTACATTAAGCTTTTGTTTTAGTACTCTACCTACAGCTACCTTTGTTACTACTGCTCTGTTCAAAGTAAATCCATAATCTGAAACTGTAGGAGCATATATCTGACCCCACGGAAACATGCCTGCAAAACAATAGTGTCAGTGCATTTTCAAAACATTATTACATATACTACATTAATTTACTGGTTTCTCTACATTTGAGTCTATGTCTCTCAAAACATTGCACTAGGCGTGGTTTAGTGGTATTAGTGACCTTTATGCTGCCACTGCCATCTCAATACTGATTATCCTCTGCACTGGATAAAGAAGATATCACTGCAGTTGTCCACTACATTTTAATGAAAATGCCTGCATGGCCAATGAAGCTGTTTTGAATGATCGCTTGTGTCAATCATTTTTACTCATCATGATGTTTTTATTTCCTATAGGCATCATGTCTTCCAGAGAGCGCCGTTCTGACGTCTACATAAAGGCAGAGCCCAGTAGTCCAGAAGGTGGTGGAGGAGGGCGCACCAGTCCCGGTGGAGCCTCCTCAGACTCATCACAGAGTGGAGGTGGTGGGACCAGAGGAGACGGTGCAAAGCGGTACTCTCCTCCTCTCTACACACCAGCTTTACGTTGTCACTTTAAGGACGAAGGTGGTGATGTAGCAGAAGAAGGCTCTACTGGAAATGGAGCAGGCCGCTGCAAGTACGCCCTGAGTACACTACCCAAACGGCTGTGTTTAGTTTGTGGTGATGTTGCCTCCGGTTACCACTATGGTGTTGCCTCGTGTGAAGCCTGCAAAGCCTTCTTCAAGAGAACCATCCAAGGTTAGTTTTGCATTCGGGTGCTAGTGGGATTTGGTAACTGTAGCTTTTTCTTATCAGACAGCATAAAAATGGTATAAATGTTTACATTTACTGTTTACATTACATCTAAACATCTGAACATTATGAGTATTATATAACAAGCTGAAACTATGAGCCTTCTGCACCTAATTGCGGTGAAAAATATATACATTTCTATATATATTTCTATAATATATACGTTTCATTTATTTAGCCTAACCCAGCCTTTTTCATAATATAATTCCCTTTCCATTTTAGGTAACATTGAGTACAGCTGTCCAGCATCAAATGAGTGTGAAATCACCAAAAGGCGTAGAAAGGCTTGCCAGGCATGCCGCTTCACCAAGTGCCTCAAAGTAGGCATGTTAAAAGAAGGTGAGTGCCAATGGTATGCAAACTTATAACTTTCATTAATTTCATTGGATTTGATTTGAATGCGCTTTATTATTATTTAGGAGTTCGCCTTGATAGAGTCAGAGGTGGGAGACAAAAGTACAAAAGACGACCAGATGTAGAAAATGCTACATACCAGAATGCCCCATTGCCCCTCACCAAGGAGACTGAAAAAGGTGATATGACTTTTCTGACAACTGTTACGACACAATGCTTCTAGTGAAGATTCTTTGGCAAATTGATAAATATTTAAAAAGTTTTTAGGACAATCTCATAGATTGTGTATGTTTTTTTCCTGTTTTACTCATGATTTTTTTTTTAAATCTTGTGGCCCAGGTTCCTCCAACATCATTGTGTCCCATCTGCTTGTGGCAGAGCCTGAAAAATTATTTGCCATGCCAGACCCGCTGCAGCCCGACACAGCTCAGCGTACACTAACCACCCTCTGTGACCTGGCTGACCGAGAACTGGTCGTCATCATCGGCTGGGCCAAACACATTCCTGGTATGGATAGTGGTGCAAAAGCCTAATAAAATTTTATGTTCTATAAAAAAGGTAATTAATATCAGTGTAGAGGATTGGAAATAAAAATCAACCTAATCGGATGTAAGGAGTGTAGAGTCCAATGTACATTAGCTTTCCGATGCTCTATCCACTTCATAGTGCATGTTTTTGTGCTTGGGCAAACGCACTTCACAAACTTTGATTAGTTGAGAGTGAAGAATGTACTGTATATCCAAAATAAACCAAACTCATATTTTGTAAAGAAAGCAGTAAGGAAATGCATACTTTACCAAGTCATAGCAAATCATAGTCAATGTGCATAATCAAACTAATGACCTATTTCCTGCTGTGCATTGAAATTGCATCTTCTGTCCATCTGTCTGACCTCCTGCAGGCTTCTTGTCACTGTCCCTGGCAGACCAGATGTCGGTGCTGCAGTCCGTTTGGCTAGAGGTGCTGGTTTTGGGTGTTGCATATCGTTCCCTAGGCTGTGAGGATGAGGTAGTGTTTGCGGAGGACTTTGTCCTTGATGAAGAGATGTCACGAGCTGCGGGACTGACCGAGCTAAATGCAGCTATTAGTCAACTGGCCCGACGCTTCCGCACCCTCAACTTGGACCGGGAAGAGTTTGTTATGCTAAAAGCCATAGCTCTCACCAACTCAGGTATTGTACCTTCGAGAATTTGGTAACGGCTTTGATTGTGTGAGATGAGAGTACATAAAAATGTACGAGTTCAGGATGCATTACCGTAACTTTCTTCCTATGTTTCTGTTGTGCCAGATTCTGTTTACATTGAGGACATGGAAGCTGTGCAAAAGCTGCGGGACCTACTGCACCAAGCTCTGCTGGAGCTTGAATGTCAGCGACGCCCAGACGACCCCCAGCGGGCAGGACGCCTCCTTTTAACATTGCCTCTATTAAGACAGACTGCAGGCCGCGCGCTCACCACCTTCTACAGCATTAAGACGCGAGGAGGGGTACCCATGCACAAACTATTCCTGGAAATGCTGGAAGCCATGATGGACTCTCCTTAGAGCAGAACAGAACTTTGTGAGACCAACAGAGATATTCAAGATGATGAAGAAATAACACTAGAGCGTAATTAAGCAGCAGAACATTCCCATTTGAGCTGCTACAAGAAAAGTAGTCCAAGAACTTTGTTTTGGCTGCTTCTGGCGAGATGGTCACCGTCAAATTTCGTTATGTGGCTTCTAAATCATCAGTAACAACTAATGTAGGAACCCCACCTGACTACTACTTTATTTTGTGTTCACAACAATGAACCACTGGAGGAGGCGCAAACTGCAATCATGGCTGTAAGACTTATAACAATGCAATCTCCTCATAGAAGCCATAATAAAATGTTTTGAGCAAAAGAGGGTCCAGTGAAGGGTCAGATTGGCATGCACATAAAGTGCTTGTATTCACTGTAGATTAGTGTGCCATTGTAGGCAAATTCATAGGAATTACTTGCAATATAGTAAAAGCAATATAATGGCTTAATTGTTGTCACATTTAAAATGTGGATAAAAGATTAGATTTTCATGTCCATATACAGTTGTTTACAACTGCTCAAGACTCCAAGAGCTGTTTGTTTGGGCTTGAATCACTGGTTTATAGATGCAGAGCCTGTTAGCTCCGCTTTGAAACCAGAGCTGTAAACCTTTTGTGTACAACATAATGCTTTATAAAACTGTGCAATTGAAGAGATCTGTTGATGTGCGTATAAATATAAAAAAATATATGCACAGATAATGAGTTCTACCCATAGTAATATATTCACTGTAGTTTCTAAAAATCCTACTGCCAAACTGAATAGGTGGAGGTGATATGTCCAAAACAGTGACCCCCTGTGGAGGCGGGAGCAAATTTTTATTTTTTTTAACTTTTTTTTTGTTCTAAATTTTAGTTTGAACAGTGATGCTTTTTGAAATTTGTACAAGTGTAGGTGACTGGTTTGATAAGGCCTGTATGTATAATAGAGGTTGTAACAATTATCTACACCAAGTAATGGAGCATTTTAAATTAGAACTCTTTTATGTCCTTTACATTGGTCAAACAAACATGTCAAACATGTCAGGGCAACACAGTTAAGCAAAAGTAAAACTATGATCCCTTTTAGATGTTAACATTGTGTCATCCCTCAAATCCCTCTTTCAGGTTTTTTTTTTTTTTTAATTTCACAGTTGACTGTCATTATGAGAGTTTCAAATTACTTCTACAGCTATCTGATATGAACATCAGATATGCGATACTGTACGTAGAGGCCCAGGGGCCAGTAGTTATTTAACCATCCATAGTTCCATTTAAATTGATAGAAACATGCAATTTATTATGGAAGAATAAAGCCAGCAGATGTTATAAATGTCCCAGTGATTTGTACTGTGTCCATGCAACTTTTGGCGTACTAAAATTTGTATAAAACAACTAAACTGCATTCACGTGAAGGTATTTTTACTTGAGCATTGACACTGTTCTGGGTTTGGTACTACGATTAAGCTGATCAAATGTTTTGAATTCAGAATGTTTTGAATTCATTGTTTTGTTTTGTTTTTTTTAATGCAAGTTGTATCATTGTTGAACATGACTGTCTGGGATCAGGCTACAGGGCTACCTCAGAGGGCAGTGTGCCAGATGGCCAAACAACTAGTGTTTTTATTTTGTTCAGGTATTTGATGGAATTTTTGGAATTCATCTCTCACTAAATTTCTCTTGTTTTCATTTCTCATAGCATCTTCACTGAACATGGTGTAACATATTTCACAAAATGTTGGCCTACATTCTACAATATCTAATAAGTTATTCAGTTTATCTTCTTGGACAGTAGCTCGGAGCACTGCAGGTCATTTATTACAAGCTCTAAACTACTGGGAATCTTTCTTTCTTCTTTTTTCTACTTTTAATTTCACTTTCATATTTTCTTGGTCCCTACAACAACAGTTCACTGATTCACATCACAGGTTGGGTTTTCAGTATCAGTCAGAATCTGGATGTTGAGCCTGGTTCACTTTGTATGTTGGGTGGGTGAGATTTGAAGGGGGTAAACCAAGTCATTTGTAGGGTCTATATAATATGTGCGCATTAAAATAAATGAGCAATACAATAATTTACCAAACCTCATATTCTTGTATAGCGTCAGTGCAAATTTAACATGGCAAGCTATGATAAAGAATAGCTACTTAATATGTAGTGCTTCAAATCAATGTTTGTACTTTGAAAGACTATTTAATTGATTAAATTCTATTTTTTACTCAATTTAATGTTTTTGAACCTGGTTTATTTTCTGTGTGGTATTGGTTGTAAATGTCAATGTGTAGGCAATTTTATTTGTTTGTTGTCTTTGTCTGAACATGTTCACATAAAAATCACTGTGAAAAGTGATCTCAATCACTCTGTCACAAAGAGTGAGTTATTTGTAGGTGCTTTGTGTTGTAATAAATTGGCACACCACCACAATCTATCCCTATTGGTGATTATGCATGAATGAGTGAATGTGAAAAATGAGAAAAAATAGGGTGAGATTGAAATAAACTGAGTGTCCTTCCTAGATTAGGTTGTATTAATTAACTAATAGCAAGAGTCAAATTTCATTAGACCAAATGAATTCCAATCATGCAGTGTATGTGCAGGCATTTGCAACCAGATGGCGCAGTAAAAGATTTAGCTGGCCTGTGTCTGTCTGGAAGCTAGGTTAAATTAAAAGTCAACTCTAAGTAGGACACTCGGTAAACTTGAGACTTGTGGTTTGTCCGAAACAGAGGACACAATATAGGTCCACGAGTGTCCACCAACTGGACACGGCGCGCTACGCAGTCCGTGCGTAAAACTCGGTGGTAGGCAGCAGTATATAAGCGCATGCGACGAGTCGTCATGTTTTCTATTAAGCTCTTGAGAAGCACACGGGCTATCCACCTTGCAAGGCCGCTGCACACTTCTTCTGTCACCAAAATGCCGATTCAGGTTAGTGCGTTCATCGAGAGTATAATTAGATTACACAATTACACAATGCTACTAACAGCAGCATCTTATGAATGGAAGATCCTCTGGTCTAGTTATCCCAATGTCTTCGTCGTAGCATAGCCCATCGCCATGACTTAACTTCACTTCGTTTTGTTTATCAGGAAGTTCGCATCAAATTGTGCGCAGGTTTTATTTTGTGGCGTATTATGGTAGCTCAAGCTAAGCTGGATCTCTAACATAGACTGTATAATGCCATAGTAAAAACCATGTCCTCAATATCTGTGTAATCCCTCAGTCGTCCAGGTCTGATCCATCGCAAAAGAAAAATAAAACCTGTCAACTGGACAAAACGTTGTAGGAGTAACATTTTGTCCAGTTGACAGATTTTATTTTACTTTTGCCATGCCCTCAGTGTTTCCTTGCGTCCTTCTACTGTACCCTACATTTGTGTTTTTTTGTTTTTTGGGGGGGTTTTTTGGTTTTTTTTTACCAAACTGTTCTTCAGTGAATAGCTGTCCTAGGCATTTTTATTTTATTTTTTAAATTTTATTTAATTAATTAATTTATTGTTTATTTCGTCAAATTGATCAACGTTAACATGTGTAGATAAGACTTTTACTTCCCTGGTGTAGAGACCAATAGACATGATAGGCCTACCCTACACCCAACCCATATCCAATGTCCCAATTAGACCAATACACCAATGTAAGGGTTGTATTGCGAGGTCTTTTTTTAACAATGTAAAATAAAGTGTACCCCTACGTATATAAAGCCCTTGTTCGATTGATGTCTAACGCCCTCCAGTGTCCAAAACCTGCCATAGTCACAGAGATTTGTGGTTTAGTGAAGTTTTTCTTATTTGGTGTTTTCAGAACTTCTAGTATAAAATGTGCTTAATTTTCACCCAATTATCTTGACAGGTTGGTGCCCCGCTTCCAGCAGTGGAAGTCCAAGAGGGTGAGCCTGGAAATAAAGTGGCAATGGATCAGCTTTTCAAAGGAAAGAAGGGAATTCTCTTTGCTGTTCCTGGGGCTTTTACTCCTGGATGCTCCAAGGTTTGCTCACTTCTATCTTTGACTCGCATTATGTTTTCATACATTACTAAACAGTTTGTGCTGATTTCAGACACATCTCCCAGGTTTTGTGCAGCAGGCAGCTGAGTTGAAGGCTAAAGGAATTCAAGAGATAGCTTGCATCTCTGTGAATGATGCATTTGTCATGGGTGCTTGGGGGAAGGAACAGGGAGCTGATGGCAAGGTATTTACTATCACATAAGCGTAATAAAATTAATGGTAGGGTATAATAATCATTGTGACTAACTGCAGTGCTGCTTCCACAGGTCCGAATGCTAGCTGATCCCACTGGAGCCTTTACTAAAGTAACTCTTCAGTTATTATAGGGCTATGGTTCTTGGATTTTGTTTTAACTTTTGCATTTTATATAATTTTCTATTTGTGTTTTAGGAAGTTGACTTGATACTTGACAATGAGCAACTTGTACAGATTCTTGGGAATAAACGATCAAAGAGGTACTTTAAAATTGCGTTGTGAAAATATTAAATGAGTTTGACCCATGCATTTTAGTAACATATGCTGTGTTTCAGATATGCTATGCTGGTTGAGGATGGTATCGTGAAGAAGATCAATGTGGAGCCTGATGGCACGGGGTTGACTTGCAGTCTGGCTTCCTCAATTTTGTCTGACCTGTAGATGCAGTAAAAGTGTGAATTATATATACCAAGTTGCTTTCCTAAAACCTGATGCAAATACCATTAGAATTGTTGGGGTGAACAGAAAACAAACACGCACAACGATCATATACTTGAAGAGGGGTTAAATCTCCATGTTACTTGTATCGCAAATGCTTCATTCAAAGCCATAAACCTAAACATATTTCAACAAGAGTAGTCTCTCTCTCTCTGTGTGTGTGTGAGTGTGAGTGAGAATTAATCACATACGGTGTGTGGACCAAAATCTGTATACAGACCATACACACTCACATCATGGGGATCTGGCTTCCTTGTAGGGACAGAAATCAGGTCCCATAATAAGTTCATTATTATTAGATCATTACGATTTCAATTTCAGATATAGTTTTAAATCATACACTATATGTTAAGGTTAGAAAAGAAGTGACTATATTAAATAGGGGGTATTATGCAAAATCGACTTTTCGTTATAACGTTCCCTCGTCAAAAACATGCCTCAAGTGGTTTTATATGTCATCCGTGCATGTTTGAGTAATTTAGAGATCTCTCCCGGGCCCTATCCGAACCTTCCTTATAGTTAACTGTAAGGTTTGTCCAATGCTCCGCTCACAAGCCTACGTCATCCATACTCCAACACAACAATTCTGTATAAATATACAAAAGCATGATACATACATACATACAAACGATACACTACAGCTTTACAAACTTCATGCAATGTGCAGTAGTTTCATTAGCGTAAAACACGCGGATTGCAATGTGATAAGCTGTGAAAGAGGAGTAACTTTTGACTTAGAGCGTCAAAACGAAAGTGAAACTAACACTGTTAATACGTTGTTTTTAGCAACTTTAGAATTTTCTAAATAAAAGGTAACATGATGATCTAAATGTTTTAAACGTTAAATGTAAATGCTTTATGTGTTTAGCAGTAGACGTAAAGTACCTGCTCTTAAAGGACCAGGTAACAGTAAGGAATGTAAACCAGTGTAATGCCCCCAAGAAGCACCAAACCCCAGCATGCGGGCGAGTAAATAAGAAATCACTTTTTGTTTTGTTTTCTAGGAATGTAAGAATTTCTTTGATTATATAATCTTTAATTCTCAAACTAGGCACTAACCCAGGAGTTTAAAATCAGGGCGAAATCAAACTGTGCAACGTCATCACGTTGCTTGGCTGCACAGCATTGTGGGTCGCTGGACAGAAGCTCGCTTGGAACTGTACGGATCGTGTTTTTTCTGTCCCCATTGTACAGATAAGATACATTAAAGCAAGGTAAGCGGTAGTTATAGATTTGTCTGTTTGTGCTGTATAAAGTGTGTCGGTTAATCGGTGTTCTGTTATTATTAATTAAGTTATGATTCTTTGATGAAATAGCAGTAGCTTGAAGTAGGCGCCTAAAATGCCCAGTTTAGCATTTAGCACTAGCGTTTCAACGACTGCAACGCGTTTAGACAGACATTCTTTGGGCATTAGTTACAATCTTAAAATAGAGTGTACGCCCTCTTGCCAACCAGCAATAAATGAAAAGTGAAAGTAACCGTTTGCTTTAAGCCCGTAAATGTGCGTTATCCTTTAGCACAGGGTCTGCTTGGCGCGCATTTCAACGGGATGTGTCTCACTAACTTGTTGAACTGAAAGAACCACTCATGTCAGACCTTTCATATTAACGCTAATTGTTTAATCAAAGAACAGGTAACTTGCTCAAGGTTTATTCATTTCTACTCACAATTGATGCTATAACATAATAATGGGGAATGAGTGTGCGCTTTCTTTGCGTCTTTCTAATTTGTGTATTTTGTCTTAACAGTGCGTGCCTGACCTTCAAAGCAACCATGTCGTCCACATCCCAAAAGCACAGGAACTTTGTGGCAGAGCCCATGGCAGACAAGCCTGTGACGGCTCTGGCTGGAATTGGAGATGTCCTAGGTGGAAGACTGGAGGAGAAAGGCTTTGACAAGGTAAGAACTGTGCGCTTTATACATTTGGGACCTCATATCTCGCATATTACTGTAGACAGACTGGAGTATTTCTTCTGGAGTATTAAAATGTATTAAAATGTATCAAAATATAAAATAAGGAATAGCTATAAACATGCCTAGTGTTCAATTATCATGTTCTAATTTTGTGTCTTTCAGTTGGTGGTTGAAGTGATGAAGTGTTGAAGTTATACTTTATTAACTAGTTCTTCAGCAATCATGTTTATAATCTCTTTTGTATTTCTTCACAGGCGTATGTTGTCCTGGGTCAGTTTCTAGTGCTAAAGAAAGATGAGGAGCTTTTTCTGGATTGGATTAAGGAAGCCTGTGGAGCCAATTCCAAACAGGCAAAGGACTGTGCAAACTGTCTAAAGGAATGGTGCGATTCCTTCCTATAATCTGTGCTCATGATATTTTCTACTTCATAATCCTTACATTACCTCTTCTATTTTAATTCATACATATATGAAGTACCATACATGCCCCAATGGCAAATATTTACATCACAAATGTTTGTTTTATTAGATGCAACCTGAAATTTAGAGTGATGACTGTGCAGGTTGATTTCACACACACATTTTAGGAGAGCAAAACCAGTTTGTAATCGTTGAAATAATTCAATTGCCACAAGTTCGAATTGAAAAAAGGCTTTGTTTGATCGCCTCACTGAGAGTTTTAACATGCTGTACAAAAAAAATGTCTAAAACTGAAAGGAACTTTTTAAATATCTCTTTTCATAGAATGTATTCAATGAAAAACAATGTAAGTAGTGTATTTCCCAATTTAGAATTTGCCTTATTTCCAATTACTTTTCATTGCCACGGAAGAGCAGATGTAATGTTGTACATTTTCACTGTTTAGTCACACATACTGTGCAACACTGTTTTATTGATTGTGTGTTGTAGGTTTTGGGAACCCCAAACAGAATAGATTGATTTTTATATTATAAGAATAGCCTCAAAACTTACAACACTGGTTGATTTTGTTCCTTCAAATGTCATTTTAGGTTTTGGTGAAAATAAAGCAACTACATAACCTGACAGTGCCTTGATGTGTTTGTTCCAAAAATATGTAAAAGGAACATTGTACAAAAGCGTGTTTTTTATGTTTTATTCTGATGCAATGGAAGGATTGAGACACTAGAAAACACCAATTTTCCTAATCTATAACTGAATTAAAATGTAAAGCCAGTCACAAACCCCCTTTTTTGCAGACAGTATTTATTTCTCAATTTATTGCACTTTGTGTTTCCCAAAGTTTAGAGGCCTTGAAATTGGGTTTGCACATTGAAGGGAATCTCTGTAGTGAACTGATAAATGTCCTATAAATTACTAAAATAAGTCATAACAGAACAGCTGTTTATTAAGCATGATGGCAGAGAATACAGTGGTAGACTATTGCATACCTATAGATCAAATGTGTGCTGTTGAACTATAAAATCTGAATTGAATAGCCACAATTTGCTCAAGTTGCTGCTAGATTCACAGTAGCACCTATGCACACTCATACTTCACTTGTTCCACATCCTTTCTAGAGCAACTGTTACAAATTAGTTAAATTCTAAACTCTACCTAAACCTACCATAAGATTTAAAAACAGGTTTACCTATAAACAACAGAAGTCACATGTAACTGCCAAAATCGAGATATGACTTAATCCAATATAAAAAGACAAGTAGGCTGAAACCATTTCCATGGGATGAGGGAAATAATGTTCTTTCTTTTTTGTATAAACTATGGGATTTTTGTATCCCATCATTTACACCATCTGTGATATAGCACCACCATTTTCCAAACAAGACATAAACGAGCTAAACC
>KN484772.1:28903-55222 GCA_000787095.1 Periophthalmodon schlosseri
ATTACAAGCTCTGATTTGGGTAACTGCCAGTATGTGCTAGCATGAGATGTGATAAACCAGATGACACTGCCTTTTTTCTCCTGGGTCTTGATGGTTTTATTATGGTTTTGGTTAAATCATTGGGGTTTTTGTTTCCTTTGTTCATTTCTACAAGTGACAGAACGTGGACGTTTTGTACTACGGCAGCTTTTATGCAAGGTGGCTATAGTACATGGATGTCTTATTTTAGTTTGGAAGTACATGTACACATTGTGCATACAAGTACACAGTGTACAGTTGTACTTGAACCACTTCAATCCCTGATTTGTCTCAAAGCAGAGCGCAGAAGAACTTTTTCTCCCTGAAGGGGTTTTCTGAGGTGGGCACGGGAGTGATGAGGGGGTCCTCACAGACGTGTGCATCACAGTAGGCCATGAGGTCAGCCGCAGCCTTTGACACCTGCACACAACACAAAAACATTCACAAACAACTGGATTTTAGACATTAAAGCTGGTTAGAAAACACACATTCATAGTAGTTAAGTACAAATGGAACGAAATATTCAATTTGATTCAGCACTGAGTAATCTATGCTGAAAAGTGCATTCAAAGTTACAGATGAGGATTATCTGGTCTTTGCTTTTCAAGAAGCCCCTGCTGTCTATTACTATTGAAGAAGTAATTTTACAGTACTTAGGCTACTTACTGCATTTTAAAAGCATAGACATGCAGAGAGTCTATCAATGGTTGAAACTATTTTAGCAGGCACTGAAATGTACCAATACCTTTATCCTGCAGAAACTAGCCTCAATCTTCAACTGCTCCACCAGCTTCCTGGCTTGGCCGACGCTCATGGTGCTGTTCACTGGGGTGTCTCCTTTCATCCTAAAACAGCAACATTTGAGCACAGATTAGACTGTGTCCTTTATTTAGTAGGTTGTTAGTCTACACACTGCACATTTTATAAAGTAAACATCTGAATGTTATAGCTAGGCCTACATGCAGCATTTTGTCATTGTCATACATTGCTATTAAATCACTAAGCAAAAACACAATGTATTAAGAGAGTCTAGTATTTTTTTAATTATTTTTTTTTTTGTTAGCATACCCAATCTATTCCAATGTAAGCAAACCCAAATCAGGCCATTATAGTCATATGTTAATGGCCCACAATCCCACCAATGCGCGCGGGCATAGAGACATGAAAACAGGCTGTATAAAAAGAAATATTTAAAGAAATCTGTGCTGAATAAATTTGCAACAGATAAAAAATGAAGGAATCAGGTTGTGCTGTCAACAGGGGGGAAAGAGAGAGCCGCACACGAGCGCATCAATTTCAACCATTCTGGACCTTTCTATCCATTGTCTAACGCCTTATCCTCCATCCACCCCCTGCATCTTACCCGTAATATATTCCTCCTCAGGTGCAGTCTTCCCCCCTCTTCTCTTCGCTCTTGTCTTCTGTGGCCCTCAGTCTTGTGTTTTTTGGTAGGGTATCAGTGCAGCCGGACCCCACCCCTCACAGTTACACCGCCTGGATGCTGCCTGCCTCTGTCCAGTGTACTCCAATCCTTCCACAATGAGCACTAGATGTGTGGTGGATGGATCTCCCCCTTTTCAGCAGTGAATGGTTCTTACCAGATGGTTGGAGGAGGGGGGGAAAGCATATGGGTGGGTTGTACCATATGAAGACAGTAGGGAAGATCTGACAGTGGACTCAAATTACATCCAGAAATCATTAGCGGCTAGAATTATTGTAGTATTATTTGAGCGCAAGAACAACATGTGCCGGACAATTACCAGATTTTATTGCGGCATTTCTCTTTTTTTACCTGACAGGTATTCATCCTTCTCTCGGTTGCCATGGGGACTGCTGCAAGTCTGCCCCATCAGTTTGCATCACATTTTAAGACGGGGAAAATGTCACAGTGTTGCCACTTGACTTAGGTTGCTTATCCATCAGTTTCAGAATTATGAACAATTAGGACCGTTGCCATAGGGATTAACAATCTAAAACAAAATAGCCTATCTTATCTTTTGAATGATGAAAAACCGTTTAAACAGGAAGCTGAAACCCATGACATACGTGCAATCAAAATCATTCAAAAATAAATAGATTGAAAACAAAATAAATAGTCTAAATTAATAAAAGATTGATTAAATTTCATTTCATTTAGGTCTTTTTCTTCCCTGGGTTCCCGTTATTGGCCATTCACCAAGAAGAGGCAGTCTCTCATAAAACTGCAGTTTGAGGGCTCCATCTGCTGGATAATGTCAGGAACAGGCATAGTAGCATGTTTTATAGTGAAACAACTCGAAAATATCAAAAGAGCAATTTCATATGGGTCTAAAATAGTCCTAATCAAACAGATATTTGTAAATATTTCCCACTTACGCTGTCTCCTGCCATATTTGTCACTTCGCCCTCTGTGGTAAAGCCATTGAGCCATTTAAATAATTGTGACGAGAAATAGCTGCTGTTAATTACCATCAGGTACATGGGGACTAATAGTCTTGAAAATGAATGACTGGCGTTCCCTTTGAGACCAGAATGAAAGTGCACGTGTATAACCAAGGTCTAAAAGGTTATTTAAGTTGAGTCCGTCATACTCTATTGTAGAAAGAGTGGGTCATTATTAATTTACAGCATGTGCACACAGCTGACTAACCCACCCATGACCACAATTACAGCACATGTACTTAATGATATAATATGAGGAAACCGACCCTATTTAAACTGTTTTGGGGATGAGGCTGGTAAGAATGGACAGATTTGTGCTAATATGAAAATTATAGACTAATCAGTTGACTTGAACAGCTAATGCCTTTTTCTGTGAGTCAAGAATGTCGTAATAAACACCACACTGGAGTCAAATGTTCTGATTTTGTAATATTTTAAAAACACAATTTGTGGCATTTTAGACTGTACCATTTCAACAGCTGTCAATAGTGGAGTATGTTTCAGCACTTATGCTTTTCATTTGCAGGCCATTTCCATTCAGTTTGTTTTAACCTCTCCCATAGATTGATCAGTCCCTTGGGTGCTACAGGGCTCTTATGCAACAGTGGTGTGGTGCTTGTGTGAATTGTCAGTCCCTATTGGGTGTTTGTATTGACATTAATGCAGTAGGTCAATAACTCTGAACAGACAATCCTGTTTCATTCACACAGATCTTTCAGTGAAGTGCTTTTCAGCCAATTACAAACCAGTGGTGTATTGAGGGCTTGCATTCACACCACACGCTCTCTAGGATCAGAATAACCAAGGCCACACTCTCTAGTTTTATTTTTATTTTTTTATTACAAGAGCCAGTTCCAGTGTGTTTACTTAAAATTAACATGAACAACATCACAATCCAGTCATCAGTTTGAACCATATGGCAATGTTATCATATTTAGCAATAGAAAAGAAGACAGGACAGCATTAAGTCACTTTATGGAAAAATAAACATTTGTTTCACCAATGTAAAAAAAACAAACAGGTCAAGTGCTGAGTGTAACATGAAGGAAGATCTAATGATGCCTTTATTTTGTGTGGATAGAAGAATCCAATTACACCAGTCAAACTAACTCACCATTCAAGCATAGACTGTGCAGTCTATGCATTCAAGTCATCAATAATAATATGTGTCAGTTTCCACTGGCTGCCTTTGACGCAAAAGATGTATTAAGTATTACACATCCACTTTGCATATATTGTGCTACATACAAATTTGTATATTGATTATTGGTTGTTTTTTGTCATTTTATTCTATCAAACTAACATATTCTGTTGTACAGTTTGCAGTGTGTAACTACATTTCTTCCTAGAGCCTAATTTATTTATCTTTTAATCTTTGTTAGTACCTAACATTTTTAGAATATGTATTATAATTTAAATAAATAGGAATTACACATATGAACACATCTAAGAAAAGAGCCTCTAGGCTTTTCCCACAGTGCTTTGGTGCACATTGTCCCTATATTTTCCTTTTGGAGAAACATGTGCTCCACTGGTGCAGTGTGGAGCCTGGATCAGAGCAGTGTCAGACTTTTCAGAGAGTTCTTTTGTGTTGTATTGATCAAACATAGTCCTGTGATATAGCAGCATTGTTTTAGTCACAGTGCACCTCTGGAGTAGTCTGTATTCTGAACAACAGAATCACTGGGGAGGTTCTAAATATACACTTAAGTTCTAACAATATGAAAATATTACATTTGCTCAAAAAAGCAAGGCAAGGACAACAGAGTTGATCACAGGTTTGTTCAATAAGGGCATAATGGGGTAAACAGCACAGTATAATGATAGTCAAACCTGAAGAGTTTTTACCCCAAAGAGGAAGAAAAGTGGTGGTCTGCCTTTCACATGAAAGAATACCAGTACTCCCATTATCAAGATATTTAAATTCAGCATTTGGTTTAGGGACAAAGACCATGTTTCAAAATAAGCAATAATTACAAACATGAGTAAAGTTTGACATGTATAATTAATGCACAGATTTACAAAGAAGTAAGTTTATAGTTACAGAAATGTCCACTTCTGGATGTTTTCCAGAGCCAAACACAAGCATTTTACACACAACACGCACTGAGATACTGGCGCTGTAACTTCAGGTCCACTTTTCCTGTGATCTCTTGAGTACAAATTTCTGAGGTCAGCTAGGACTCAAGTCCATAACGAATGACTCCCATCAGTGTCTTTGCATATAAAGTCTGTAGAAAAGTCGAGACAGGCCCTTTGTCGAACACTCAGAACAAGCCAAGCTGAGAGACTGGACGGTGAGCGGTATATTCAGATTTCCAGCAAATCAAGGCGAGAGAGGTATAATAAATTAGAATGACTGAGGTCTGCGAGCAGTGGAAATCTAGGGCCCATGTCAATGTAAAATAACTCCCAACATATCACAGAGTAGCAACACCAAGGCTAAGTCAAAGGCATTTTGGTTTTAAGTACAGGTCTTTATATTTACAGCTATTTACTGTGAATCCTGAAACAGGGGCTTCGACATTTCATTATCAAAACTCAATGTATAAAACAGCCACCATCAAATGAATTGTTTTCTCACTTTGTAACAGCTTCATTCATTTCATGATAATTTACTGTGAAGAACTTTGACAGGTTTTTTCAGTTTCTAATTTGTTTTTCCTTAAGGTAAATGGCAGATCTGCATCAGTTATCTTTTACGATTGTACAAATCCAACTCAGCATTAAATGGATACAAAACTAATCAAATGCTTCTGCTTTGCACAGTCATGCATTAAGAAACTTTTCTTTATAAATACATCGCACTTATTTTACAATTGATGTCCAAAGAAAAATACGGTAACACTTTACAATACCTACGTTTTAATTATACTTAATAAAGCATGAACAAAGGCTTCATTCAAAATGAAGAAACTATTTATTAAGAATGAGGCTGACTAAGTAACTACTTAATTAATACTAGAGATTGACTGATATGTATTATTTATTTTTATTTTTTGTGGATAATGCCGATACCGATTGCTTAGAATCCAGAGGAACCGATGGCCGATAAGATCTGTCGATAATTTGGGCCGATATGTAAAGCCGATTTTTATTATTATCCCCAAATTGTGTAATTTAAATTTAGTACAAACTCACCCACAGCCTTTTTACCATAACCCTTTGAGAGAGCAGTTTAGTCACGTTACAGTTATCTCTTGTGTTCAAATAAAGTTTTATTCTTTAGGCAGTAGGTGGGCCAAAACAAAATATTGGCCTGTGCAGGAAATTTAAGGCCAATAGCCAATTTGCTAAAAGGTGCAAATATCAGCCAACCGATATATCGGTCTCTCTAATTAATACACTAACTCCTAGTTACTAAGCCTGAATCATTCTTAATAAACTCTTTGCTCATTCTAAATGAAGGCAAATAAAGGTGTAGTTATTATAACCACAAGCAAGTGGCTATATATACAATTTCAATAATTTAAGTATGGTATGGCATCAGTTAGAAAAATGTGCAAAATGATCTTTTCCAACAACACAAAAACCACAAAATCAAATAATAATAAATTAATGTACTTAATGAATGTCAATTTGAACCTAATAAAATGATCATACTTGCTCTGTATTTCCTGTAATGAAGAACACCAACTTAGAGCAGATTATAAAGCAGAGGATTTGAGGCCTGCATTAACAATATAAAAAACCTCACAATGAGTTAATTTAACTTCAAACAAATGCCTTTACAGTCAGGGTAATGCATAGTCATGAATGAAACAGGAAGGAGGATCATAAGGCAAACCAATAAAGTGATGTTAGGTTCCTATCTATTCATCTCATGGTCTTGTCCAATGCACAGTTAGTCTCATTTCTGCTTAGAGTAAAAACGAAGAGCATTAATTCAAAATAGAACAAGCTCAGGATTGGTCTTGAAATTGTAAACTTAAGTGCGCACAGTTAAAAGTGGTCTGTATAAGCATGGTATAGTAGCTCATGGTTAAAACTGTTATAATTTTAGTAGTATTTTAAGCCATGTGCTACCAATGTGCTATCTGTTTTTTACCTGCTTTCTGATGGCTGTTTGCTTATTCTGAACTAAATGCCATTCAGATCTTCAGCATAAGTCCAGTTTTCTCTGTATAGCAAATAGGATACAACCGTGATTAAAGGCTGTCAGTTGAGCTACAAACCAGATGGGCAGTAAAGTGCTTTGGGATGCCTGTGAGTTGCTACATATGCTGTTTTTTATGAATGAAACAGTAAACTGTCTCAATGTTTTGTTTCTTCATGCAATTGTGAAGCTTGAAATGCAAAACAAAATGGAAGAGCTATTTGATGTCTGATGGAATATATAAAACATTGGCACAATATCATAAAAACAGTGTAATGGGAGTAAGAATCATTTGTCAGCTATCCATCCAATCAGTTTCACAGTATTAAAAGTGCACTATTTACTGAACAGGCCACCATCTTGTTGTGTTTCTTATGAAATCTGGCTTTTTTGTAGAACTCCAACCTACACTGAGGAGCAAACCTACGTTCCCTTGTCAATATTCCCACATTTATTAGAAAGTTTTGAAAAAAGGACTCTATGTTGCCACAGCCCTGTTTTCTCAGGAAGGATTTACTTAGATCTTTCATTCAAATATTTTCCCCTGTTTCCCAGTTAAGTTAGTCCTGGTTTTATTCTATGTTAGTAGTTTAGTCCTGTGTTGGTACTAGTCTAGTCCTAGTTTGATGCTGGTTCAGTTCTGGATTGGCAATTTTGTATAGAAATGTTGGTGAATCTTTTTGTATTTCATTTTTCCAAAAATCTAATATAACAGTTGTTGTATTATCAATATTATTGAAACAGATCTAGTGTTGGGGATATTTTGTGCAACCCCATGGCTCTACAACAAAAACTGTGTCCCTCACGGAAATTAAGTTGAATAACCCTGCCCTACAACATACCCCTAAGCCTAACCATTATTGTACAAAAAGGCCCTAAAACTGACCATTACTACAACCATACAACAAAGAGTAAATTATAACAGAAAGTGCTTAAATGACCCTAAAATGTGGGAACATAGAATCCTTTTTGTCTAGACTTTTCTCACAAACATGGAGTTGTGGGAACATTGGGCTGACCCTCTACTCTGTACCTTCTTGGTCACACCTGCGTCTCCACTCCGTTAAGTTTGGGCATGAGGATTCGAGGGGTCACTCCGGAGTTCAGGTCCCGCTCAAACTCCAGCAGCTGACCCATGAAGTTGAGATTGGGGGAGACCACCGGCCGTCGGCTCCGTACATATTTGTAGGCGTCGGTCATAGTCATGAGGGTGTGCTTCATTAGGTAAGCAATGACCACTGTGGCAGAACGGGACACGCCGGCCTGACAGTGCACCAGGACCCCCTGCCCACTCTGATATGCCTCCTCTGGGGATGAAGAAAATAGATTATATTGAAGAGAACGTGAAGATAGTGCTCCATTATTGTGAATAGATTGTAATGGACAGCGGTTCTCAAACTTTTCACACCAAGTGCCATCTAAGAAAATAGGCCTAATTAGCCTTCTGTCTCACCAGATTTAAACAAGATTGATAACAGGACTGTGCCAGGCCTGAACAAGGGCAAAACGAGGTCTAAGAAAAATGAAGGTCTAAAATAGGACTGCAACCTTGCAACAGAGGTTCTAAACAAAGTCTTTGTCTCTAAATTAATTCAAATGACGGGAGTTAGCGTACCATCAGAACAAGCTCACATACCACCACTGTCATTATTCATCATTTCAATTTTATTTTTAATTTTGTAAGTTGGCCTGGTGGTGTCATCTGCTTGTCCCCATGGAGATAGATATCTTTAATGTCAGATTGTGGAAGATGGCAAATCAATATTATCTCTATGGAGAGGTGGTGAACCCTCCAATCAAAAAGTTACATTGTGCGCCTTTGACAAAAAACCGGAACACTCACCAATGAACTCAAAGACCTCCTCAAAGTACTGCCGGAGGTTCTGCTTGCTGTTGTCGGTCGCAGGCAGCCTCTTGTAGCGCAAACCCGCCTTCTGGTGGTAGAGGGGTAGGTGAGTGGTGACGTTTACCACGAAGCCAATGTTGAGACGGAGCAGCAGATCCAAATCCTGGGCATCTCGTTCGTTCCCGAGATAAAGGAAAGGCAGGATGGGACTGATGACGGCATTCTCGGCATCCGGAGTCATCACGCTTTCATCGGACAGTGAAGCCGGCAGCGAGGAGGAGAGGGGCAGGGTGAGATGTCCTGGAGGAAACAACATTTACAGTAGTGCTATGTGGGACCAGGATTATAGCTGCATCATTTATTACAATCACAGTTATTACAGAAAAGTCGGAAATAAACATGTTGTATTGAGCATCTGGTCTCCCGTTTAATGAAGCATTTAGACATTGATCAGTCATATTCTCGCCTGGAGTCCTATTCATGAGAAGTGGCTATTCAAAAAATAATTTACATTATTATTTCTTTATGTTCCTGTTTTTTACTAAATATATTTTTTGTCATTTAACTATTTTTGTGGAGTCTAATCTTTGGGTAGCCATCTGCTTGCATAGAAAAAGTCTATGTGAGAGATACCCCCATTGGTGGCTGCATCACAGTATCAACGGTGAATCAATTAGATCCAAAAATAGCCAAACCCATGACAGTAATGCATTTGCTTTAGACAAATGCACAGCCTAAAGCAACCCTAAACACACTGTGTTAACAAATGTATCACATTAAAACTAGTGTATCACGGTCAAACTAAAGCTATGTTTGAAGGTTGGTACTAAGATGTCATTTCATAGCATATTTACAGTGCAAACATGATTTGATTGATATGTTCCTACACTGCAAAAATGGAATATGATCTAAATTAATAAATCTTAGCACTTGTTGTAAGGCAGATGTTCCCGAAGTGCAAACATACACTGAAATCATCTTAACAATATAATTAATCATTTAATAATTAAAATCTGTACAGCTATTATTATCATCTATGTTTTTATATGTAAATCAAATTAATACATAATGATTTGAATACAGTGCAAATTATTATGGGGTGGCCCCATAAGATCGTTGGATTGAAAAGGAAGCCACAACACTGGCAAGTTTGGAAATGGCTGTTTTAACGTATTTCTGACTTTTTTCAAATTAAATGATCTGTCTATGGAGATTTTTTTAACTTAGTTGATAAATCTATAGACCTATTAACTCAATACATCTAAACAAGTCAAGAAGATAAGAAACACTTGAAGTTGTTAAAACCAATGACTGGATAACTTGTGCTTACTTCTGCTGTTCTCTTCGTCTAGCCCTCTGTTGAAAGAGTTCAGGGCCAGATGCAGTGACTGGGCAGAGGGGAGAGAGTGTCCCCCATCCCGCGGCCTTGGTTTGGGTTTAATGAGGGTGCTGGGTGCAGAGGGTGGGGGCGAGAAAGACACAGGTGACGGTGGAGAGTTAGGACGAGGAGGAGGGCGAGGATATGCGGTGTCCTGGTCATTTTCAAAATGCTCCCTGAGTCCTGTGTCTTCCTTAGTAATCAGTCTATTCAGTGAGTTGTGGCCGTCATTATACCCTGATCTGTAACTTTTGAAGTCGAAAGTGGCAGACATTTTTCCTTGCTGAAACCTGTGTCTTCCTGTATAATCTGTGCTGTGGCCATATTCTGGTAGGTTCTGACAGTCCAATAGCAAACTTGTTCCATTGGTGATATTTTGGGATTGATTTGGGCAGGCGTTCCCCATTCCTATACCGGGACGGAGATTCTGTGATTTGGAATGTGCCATCTTTTTAGCCAGTTCTTCGGGCCAGATATTACGGACATTGTAGTCATCATCATCGTACATTCCCATAGGCTGAGCTCCTCCAATCGCTCTTGCTGCTGGAGGTTTGGCCCTACGAGGATTATAAGTCACGACTATTGGGTCACTGCTGCAATAACTACAAGTGGAGCTGCCTGTTTGGGAAGTTTTGGGATTGCAACCTGTTACGCAGCTCTGCAATGCTCGGATCGGACCAGAAGATGACAATGGGTTACATGGCAAGCACCCTCCTACCAGTCTTTTTCGAAGTATAGCAGGACTTTCATAGGTGCTTGCTTCCCCGGAACAGGATGGACAAGGCTTAAACATTTTTCCACGACAATCGGACACAGTGCTATTAGAAGAAGAGGTGTTGGAAGTTGAAGCAGTGGATAAACAGCCAGTTAAATGTTTCATATCTTTGCTCCCTCGTTTGACTGCGGCGACATTATGAACACAGGAAAACGAGGTAGACGTGCTCCCGCCTCCTCCCTGGCAACTTGACGATCGACCTTTACACCCCGTGCATCTTAGCAACCGCCAGCAACCACAGCTAAACGGATGGGTGCAGTCGATGGTACAGGTGTGGTCCGGACTCGGGAAGGTGCCATTGTGCGAGGAGCAGGGGGATAAGGGTAACCCGTGGAGAATGTGTGGGCGGGGGTCTCTAGGTCGGGACGGACGAGGCTGGCTGAGCTGTTGAAATGGGTTAGGAGCAGGAGCAGGGGGAGGTTGGGAGGGAGGAGATGGGGTGAAATTTGAGTTTAGGATAGAGGCATGGGGTACAGGGACAGAGCTGTGCTGGTAAGGTAGACTGTGAGTGTTATGGCTTTGATGGACCGTTCCCAGTTTGGAGCTTTTCTTGTGTCCCAAAGAAGAATACTCCTGATTGTTTCGGATCTGGTAGGTGCTGCTTTCCTTTTCACCCCTGAATTTTGTCTGGGACTGCGCCGGGACAAACTGCAGCCCCCCTCCAGGAGATAAGCTCAATTGTCTTTGGTGACTTCGCTGCGACCTCTCCGCGCCATCCGATCTCCCTGTAGGTACTTGCGACTTCCTGTTACATTGTTCTTGATCTACTTGTGAAGCAACGCATTTCCCTCTGCTACCTTTGGCACTGCCCCGCAATGAGTTACTATGTCCCGCTCCTCGCCCCCCTTTGTCTAGTGTCACTCTGATATCAATAGTATGCGTGTGGGATGGTAGGGTCACTGTGCCATTGCTATGACAGTGGCTAGGGGTGTGCCTAACCCCCGCTGGCACGACAGACTGGTTTCCCGGGAATTTTTGCACTCGGGATCCTCTCCGCTTGCATTCCAAACTGAGAGACTTGCAGGCCGAGGAGTAGAAGTTGGACTGGGGTGGATGGAACTGAGAAGAATGTGCAATTTGTCCGTTAGCAGAGGCGGAGATGTGTGAGGAGTGCTGTGGGCCGTTCTGGGGGGATGATTCACACAGGGCCAAGGTCTTAGGGCGCTGGATGACCACTATGCGCTCGTCGAGGGGCAGCGGAGGCATCTGGGCCGGTGGGAGGCTGGTTGATAAAGAGAGAGAGAAGACTGTGTAAGAGTGTTGTATGTTCACTGATGATGCACTTTATATTTCATTTGGTCATAGTAACATTTAAATGGTTTTATTATCTTTGGAATATTCATGTATTGATTAGGCCTGTCACGATAACACATTTTGAAGCATGATATATTGCTATACAAGAATATATTGGCAAGTATAGTAATTATTGTGACAGGACTTATATTGATCTAACCATTTTTACTCACATACAAATGAAATATAAAGTAACAAAAAGAACGTTTAGAAAGTTTAGAACACAGGGAATGCTGGTATCAACTGTTGGTTAAGTGGTTAAGTCAAAATAATACCTTTCTCAAGTTCTCTAATTCAATAGATCAAAGAAAATATACATTTTGTTGGATCAGATCATTTTGAGAAAGTATTTTGACTTTCAGTTTACATTGTAATCATTGCAGAAGCAAGCTTTAGAAGTTGCATATCTTTAAAGGGGTACTATGTAACTTTTCTGGTTGGGGTGCGACACCTGCTAGTCTCTCTGGAGATGTTAGTGCTTCGCATGGGATCTTCCACGGTATAGCATTAAACTTATCAGTCTTGCATTTATTCAATTACATTTGAAAACTCAGAAATGTGCCTTCTCAGCGGGCTTGGCTCACAGCAGATCTGACCCGTAACTTCCCTGGTGGCGTCACCCTCTTGCCCCCATTTAGATAGATATGCTTAATACCATAATGTGGAACATTCAAAGCAAATCAGTGGAAACAAGCAGGTGGCAAACCCTCCTCCAGAAAAGTTACATAGTGCATCTTTAAGTCAGTAGTATACAACAAACAAAAGCAAATTATGTGCTCCTTTCAGTTTGGCAAAATGTGAAAGGAAAATAAGTAACATCTATAGAGGACCATGTCTAGCTCTGATTGGATAATTAATGTATTTAACTAGGGCGCTTAGTTAAATCCATTAATAACATGTACCTCATAGTCTGTTACCTGCTTATGTTAAGGCCCAGCTTATTCATGTCATTATTTGGTGAAGGTTTATAAAAATCCAAGCTTGCATAGTCAACATCTTGTAAATATTAGCAAAATCCCAGCTAATCCTAATGAGAGAGCAGCCTCATAAGACAGCACTCATTAAAACTGACAACTATCCTGTCTGTTAGGATATGTCACACTGAACACATTCAATCAACTCAAATAGACATAAACAAATATGAAGCATGACGTGTCCATTACAGCTAGCATAATGGGATTTTTGCAACAATTTCTGCCTAAAAATGTGTGTGTAACCATATCCCCAGTTATCTGTCTCCTTCAGGCCAATGTGAAATGAGCAATGGTCCAGGCCTTGATATAAGCGAAAGGTCACCACATACAAAACAATACAACACAACCAGGAAGTAGCAACATCGCAATGACTTTACAAACATGAGCCATGTTATAGATATGAACAGTAATAAAATATATAAAAAGCATTGTGTCACATTTACACATTAGCGGTGGGATAAATTCACTCTCAAGCTAATTGGTATTATTGATATGATTTCCAAGAAATGCTAACAAAGAAAAATGGCGGTCATTAGCAAAACATCCACCCTCCGAAATATAATTAATCGACCACGCGCTGGAGTTGTTTTGTTGATTAAGTACTTTAATTTGTGCTTGAGCTGTACAGGGATGCTTTGGCAAAGACGGCCTTGGAATTGGCAACAAAATACAGCCTCATTTGCGTTTGATATATTAAACCCAAATGTTAATGACATACCGAAAGTCATGTTTTTGAGGAATCACTTGAGTAAAATGACATTTTGATACCACTTTATAATAACTACACCTTAATTGGCCTTATTAAAGCATGGACAAAGACTATTATAAAAAGTCTTTCTACTTCATGTGAATTTAGGATACCATTTCAATACAGAACTGAAGATAACTCCAGCCATAAGGGACTGGTAAATAAACTAGAAAATTTAAAGTTGATCTACGAGGAATAATTCCCAAATTGTTTTATATATACAATGGGGAATGTTTCAGTTTGTTATATTGTCCTTCACATAGATGCACAGTCACCACTGGGTCAGGATAGATAGTGAAGACAACAGTAGCTGACACAAATGAAGCAGTTAAGGAGATATTAAAAGGGAACAAATCTGAACATGTAAACCACACAGTGCACTGGGAGAGGGAAACATGTCAAAATCATTTGGGAGAAGCTTTTTGTCCCAGCAGAGCACCCATACCGACCCATGGAAGTGGTTCCTGTGTGGCCATGCTTAAGTCCACGGCGCACAGTTCAGTCTGCTGTGGGTTTCCTCCTTTCTTTTTCTCCGTTCTCACGATGGCCTGTGGTGGAGGGGGTGGGGGTAACATTGACCCAGATTTATCATGGTGGAAGTCACTATCGCTCTGATCACTTATCCCACACACACTCTGTAAACAGCCTCTCACTCAAACAGAGATTTAGCTGCCAGGAGCAACAAAACAGGCAAAGAGCTATAAAGACGCAAAAGAGATATATTTAAATAATCTACTGCATTTTACATGAACATTTGTGATTCGTCGTGGTCAGTTGGGGTCAGTCTAACAGATGAGATGAGGCACTCCAGCTCTAATAAAAAATAAAATGTCAGCACATGGCACCGTGTCTGTACTGAGGTGTATTGTAAATGTGTACTGCTGAACAACCATTCCCCATCATTTTAAATATAGTGAAACAGAGATACGCCCTAGACCTACTGTAAATGGAAGTTATGTTCTAAAAGCCTGTACAATGGGGTACCTCACGCACCAAGACTTACCTGCAACATTCTGAACCTCACTGAGACTTGGTTAAATATAATAAAATAACTGTATAGCTTCACATTCAAATGTCAGACAGAGTGCCAGGACAACAGAAAATATGGAAAAATTAGTTTTACTGCAGAAAGAGAGTTAACAGGCTCCACTCTGATCAAGCTCAATATGGTATAGTGTCAGTATTTTATTTAATTCATGAACGTATTATTAGTCAATAAAAATGTGTGTAAAATATGTGTAAAGAAAAAGGTAAACAAAACACAAACATACAAGTAGGTCTGTCACAATAACACATTTTGAAGCACGATATATTGCTACAGAGATGTGTAACGATGAACAATATTGAAACAAATTTTTGCCACTGACACAAAAACAATAATGCAAGATAATCCCAGTAAATCATTTTTAAATAGTCTCATTAAAAGGCCTGAGCTGCAGCACATTAATAACAGAATGAAGCAGTAATTTGCCATAGAAGTCACTTATGCCACCCTCTACAGCTCAAATCTTATCGTATTACAACTAAAATAACAAAACCCTCACCACTTTTGCAAAGAAATTGTACACAAGATAAATATTGAGCCCCAAAAAATATTGTTCCAGCTTTCACATATTGAACGATAAGTTGCTATTGTAATTATCGTGACAGGCCTACATACAAGCTCACTCCTCTCTAGCAAACTGCAAAGAAGGTGGAGCATAATGTGTAGCAGATATGTCCTAATAACTGACAGCTTCTTGCTTTTAGTGGACATGGATCCTGTCTCAAAATGTAACTGATGCAAATGTACGCACATGCATTCATGTTTAAGGTAGAAGTTAAGCCCTTGAATGGCTTGATCTGCCCGCTGGAGATTTTCAGCACTTTAAAGTGACAGAAAACGATGAAAAGAAAAAGACGTTAGTGAAAGGCGGTGGTGAGTTAGTGAGAGCTGAGCCTACAGGGAGATCATGACGCCAGCCCCAGAGCAGCAAACAGTTTTACATCCACAAGAGGCACAAGGACAAAACAGAACAAACAAGAGCTGCATCATGAGTCTAATGTTCCACTGCTGTTACAGACTGTGATAATACACTGGGCATTTAAAGTCTAGTGTTCATTTAATCATAACCACCCAGGTTCACAGTCCAAACAAGTGTTGTTTTTAAACAATATTACAGGTGAACAGGCTTTTGGGGAAAAATGGAAGAAATCCAGTCTAATAATACTGTATAGAGAGAACTGGATGAGCAAAAAAATAAACAGAATAAAGTTGGACCTTACTTGAACAGTCAGAGTAAGTAAAAGATCACATCATAATATTAATTAAATCTATCTTATTTTGTTTTCTTGTTCAAAATCAGTATTGAGTACTTAGCCCAATTCTTAGAATCAAAGGTTGACATTTTTGTATTGTGACAACACTAGTCCAAAGCCTGGATAAGAGGCTGTTTAAGGAAGGGCATCAGACATAAAACCATATCACCAAATCACACAAGAAGGCAGGGCAGCAATGAAACTGCTAAAGAAAAAGACCATTTTGTAATTACCTACTCAAGGTTTGTTTTAATCTCATAAAAACTTTCAGAAACACCATGCACTAGTTTGGTACGAGAAGATGACAGAGCAAGATTTTGTATCAAGTGCTGTGCTAAATCACAAATCATATTACAATAATTGAATCAGATGTAAGTCATACAGTAGCTGCAGCAGAGGCAGAGACGCTGCAGTGTTTTGGGGGAACAGCAGCAGAATAGGTGGGCGTTTAAAGGAAGAGACAGATGGAGTCTCTGCCTGGAAAGATTGATGGAGGACCCCGTGTCGAGTCGTCCCACCCTAGGTTCATGCAGCTTCTTCATCAAAAGCACCTGATAGGCAAACAACCACCCACGCAGCAAGACAACAGGGGAAAGAACAGCAGGCATGGGAATGTGCACCGTTCAATTACAGCATTACAACAGAGAATGCACGTCTCCTCGGCTTGAAAACAAATGCATTCATAATACAGTTAATGTTACTGTGGATGGTGGAGAATTATAGTCATAGGAGTCATACAGTGCAGAAGTGTATGAGTATATCTGTGAAGTGGTAGTCATGTGTTGACCCAATCACATACAGTAATTGGCGAGTCAGCGACACTTTATAAACTGGATACATAGTAGATACATAATTGGTATATAATCCTTCAGTACTTCTTCCACTGTAGAGTGCTTTATGCAACCTTTCCAGTGGGAGGTCCACAGCTGCTAACCTTGCACAGCAAGATGGATTCTTGCAGTATTTGTGAGTTCACAAACTCACAAGAATCTGGCACGGCCGCCACCATGGAGGTGTTTTTGCTTTGCCTGGGATGCTTGGTATGTATGGCAATCAACTTTTCTATTTAGCATTCATTAAATTATTATGGCTAAAAATACTGCAACATTCTGGTGTAAGGAAACATCAAATTTCTTCTGGTTGATTATTTTCTGAACACAAGTGCTACAGTAGTCTGTAACCCATGACAAAACAAAATGGCGTGGGTTACGGCCTACAGAACAAATGGATCCGATCGTTTTTTCACAGATCTGACCTATAACTCAGCTGATTGTCCCCATAGATAAGTTTAATCCCATTCTGTGGAACACTGTGGAGACAAGTGGGCAGCTATATACTATACCATCAGAAAAGTTCCATAGTGCACTTTTAAAGCTACAAATGACAAACTCAATCTCACTCCCTCAAATGAAAGGTCTCTTCATCTTTACCACATCCCTTTAACTTTATCCGTGTACACATCCTAACTTATTAAATGTTAATTCACTTGTGTGCCATTGTATGCTTGTCTGCCTGTGTGACAGATTGAGGAGTTTTGCTGCTAGTGCTGCTGAGGTGACTGAAAATCAATGGACAGATTTTTGCAGTGAAAAGTGGTGTCATCACGTATCAAGTGTAAAATAATGTCTTGACTGATTTACACTGTCAGGCCAGCGACTCAGGGCTCACTCACTGAAACAGCAGGGGACATTAAAGCAGGGACACTCATTTATACTGCAGGTCAATGCAAAGGACCTCATCCTTCAACCATGACAACCTACCGACAAGCTAGTGTTATCATGAAAATGACATTTTAGACTTGATTATAATACCAAGGAAATGGCTCGATACATGATACCAATTTGGAAACCATGATGATAATAAAAAGAAAGACTAGAATACAATAGGGCTATAAGATTAATCACAATCAAATCGAAATCACAGTTTGAATGGGTGCATGTAGCTAATTGTACAGAGTGCAATTTTTTGAAGTACCATCATTTCCTCCACAAACAGCAAATTCTTGTAATAATTTGTCAGTTCATATTTCACTCTGTCATTTCTGGATGAAACATAAATCGCAAATCTAATCGGAATTGCAGTGCTTGTCAGAAAAAAATGCAATTATATCTTTTTCCCAAATTGTTCAGCACTAGTCAACAAAAATAATTGCAGTTCTAGCTTCTGTAATGCAACTATGGTCTCATACAAGTTCTGATATAGATGAAGATCATAACTATTCAGGGAAGGGTCAATTTTGCAGTGATATAGCCAACTAAATAAATACTTGATCCACTAAACCCTTGCACGTGCATCAATTAATCGGTGCGGCACTGGCAAAAGTTCTCAAAAGTATAAGAATCTTGTGCATGTACTAGTAAACAGCATCTTCAAAGGTTAAGAAAGAGATTAAACTGTCCAGTCACTCCCAAACTCACACTCCCACACACACTCTATTAGGGCTGTTGTTGACTAAAGAAATTCTTGGTCGACTAAAGACGTGTCCTGACGATCGATTAGCTGGCTAAAAAGGGGGCATGGAAGAAACGCTCAAAACTATCTCTGTGTATCTGACCCAAACTTTTTAATCAGGAGTTTAATCTGCCAAATATTCAGCTAACTCTAAACGACTACAGCACTAATGATTTTGGCCTATGGAAAAAAATCAATAGGATACATGATAGGATGAGTATAGTTTTTATACCACTGTTAACATCAATTACTATCTGGGTATTGATTTTTTGACAACCCTGGACCAAGCCAGTATGATTTGATGCATAAATATTTGACAGATTAAAAGCCATGATCTTTGAATTAAGCTTGTTAATACAGTGTTTTTGTTGTGAGTCAAACACTGTTTAGATGATCAAAGATTATCTCATGAATGGCTTTCCGCTGCTTGCACAGATGGTAACAAATGGCTTATCAGAGGATGAGCCAATTCAGAATCAACTATCTGAATCTCCACTCTGATTTGGCATCCCGCTTTAACAAGGCAGATAAAAGCGCTACTGAAACAGACACAATGCATTTGGCTCAGGTCCCGAAGATATAGAAAGCTGGTATCTGACTCCCACTGGTTCTTAGTGAGAGTGACAGTAGCAGCATGCAGAGTAGGGCCTCAAGATTAATCACAATCAAACTGAAATCACAATTTGAATTAATGCAAATAGCAAATGGTGCAGTTTTTGAAGTATAAAAAAAATCTTCGAAAATATCCTGTCTTATTTTGCATAAAAACTGCTTAACCCTGCAGTTTAGCTCTGCACAAACATGTTCTGAAATGTGATTCTTGTATTAGTTTGTCAGTTCATATTTCAGTACTTTTGTCAATTCTTCTGGATGAATTTAAAATATGAAGTTTGAACAGAATCCTATTATGAAAATATAAACCGTACATCTAATCGCAATTGCAATGCTTAGATTAGATAGAAATAGATATAGATATAGAATAAATATTTTTCCCAAATGGTTTAGCCTTAATGCCGAATTGCACTAGAGGAGAAGTTATTTGCTGCTGTAGTAAAAAAGGATAGGAGGTTGAACATGATGCGCCCACAGTCTGTTGATATGAATGGTAATGAGTGTAAAATGGCCCTGTACAGGTGGCTGCTTGCCAACTGAGAGTGGCTTTAAATGGGATTGTTAACCCTGAAAGGTTGTAACCCACAGCCGCTTTATGGCTAACTACAGCCAACTGGACAGGCGTTTATGAGTGTTAGGAATAAGTATGATATCAGTTTGAAAAAGTATGATGAAAAGTATAGACAGTGTTGGCCACATAAAGTTTAGTGTGAGTGCTATGCTAATAATACAATGAAAGATTTGATTTAAACAGCATATTTAAAGTTAATCTTACATTTTTTCCAAAGATACTTGTCTTTTTTTTATTTAATCACCTGTTTAATAGCATATTCTTAGTTCATAAATCTATTATTATTATTATTGATAACAATGGTTTCCATAACTAGATTATTGGAACTAAACCTTAAAGGTCCTATGTGACACAAAATAGATTCTTGTGAGCTTTATAATGTTGTTTTCTTATCAAAAACATACCCGGAGTTGTGTTTTGTTTCATTCACATGTGTTTGAGTAATCCTTTATTATTAGTCTGTCTACATCTCCAAAGCTCAAATGCTCTGTTCTACCCTGTGATGTCATGTAGTGGTCCTTTTCAAGTTAGCAGCTATATTTTACCTTTTGTTCAGTAGAGATTGGCAAATCCAGAGCAGAAATTATCCAAATGATTCTAGTGAAGGTGTATGGAGTTTAAAAACACAGTGAGGCGCTTCCTATATTATCACATGACATCACAAGGTGGAACAGAATGTTTTCAATTTGAGAGAAGAACTCAGCCTAAATATGCAGAGTTTGTGTCTTAAACATGTGTGAATGAAACTAAACACAGCTCCAGGTCTGTTTGTGATGAGGAGACATTATAACATAGATCAGAAAATAGCATAATATGGGCCCTTTAAGTGAAGAAAGACTGCAGGGAATATTAGGTGGCAGAGCGGGGCTGGAGTGCTTAAGTGGAAACTGTTGTTGTGTCCTTAGGCAAGATGCTTCACCTTCATTACCTAGTGTGTATAGTAAGTGCTGGTGGTGGTCGGAGGGGGCAATGGCGCAGATTGACAGCCTCGCTTCTGTCAATCTAAGACAGGGTAGCTGAGGTTAATCTAGTATCTTACCACCACCAAGTATTATTAAGTGCAACACCCCATTACATCATTTCTTCTAAATTTGTGTGGCTCAGTGTGAATAGGAAACAATAAGGGTTTTATAAATGCAGTCACTTAGGTCATAGTCAGTCACTGTCACACTTGTAATGACAAAACACTCACTGAAGACAATAGACAAAGACTTATATTGAATGAGTTAGACATGACTAAACGCCAAATGACTCAGTATATCCCATACCATTACCCATGACTCCGTCCACACTTGTTAGTAAGCCCTAAGTGTACTTCCGAATATACCTAAGCAAGCACAAATCTTCATTAAAACTGTCTTATTAGTGACCTTTTATTGTAAGTGTCAGCAGTATGCCAAATGTCCTTTTTTTCTACATACTCTGCACTGTTCTTGCTATCTCATCAGAGAACACACCAGTACAGAGAGGCTACTGAGAGGAAGTCAAAATAATTACATCATCTAATCCTCACTGCCCGCCATAGAAAGTGATAGATGCAACGAATGGGCCACTTAGAGAGGCAACTACCCTGACGTATCTTTATCCTTACATAAACGCGGTGGTAAGACACAGTCCATAGTCCAAGTCCATATGACAGGTTTTCAAGTTTAAGCACTAGGCAAAAACTAGGCAAGATTTTTTTGTATAATCTTGAAAATAATTAACTATGCAAATTAATTAATTTGACTCATTAATCATTGGATTTATATAGGCCTTTCAAGACACCCAAAGCGCTTTACAGTGCATTATTAATTCCACACTCAGAGGTGGTGTTTTAGTGAAGTGAGCAGTCAAACCTGTGATATGGAGTTTAAATTAGTCATATGAAAATGTAAATCATGTTATGACAAAGGGACAGGGATGAAGTATATTTCATAATAGAAGCAGTCTTTAGAGACACAAATAGAAAGCTAAGAATAGTCAGACAAAAGCAGTTTTCAAGATCAAAGCTACCTTGATGAGACGTCTTGTGGATTTAAGAGCACAGTGAGATAAGGATAACTTTAATACGATTGATATAAAACACTTCAAAGTGGTCCTCTGCAGATTCTCATGCCTGTCAAAGAAAAAAAAACACCACAATTTGAGTTAAGCGACATATTTTAGGGTCAAATTGTTCCCCAAAATATTGTTTCTCTTCAAGGTTCATTGGGGAAATACTACGGAAGGGAACAATACTTTCTTTTTGCTGTCTTTCTATACACCACAAACTAACCCAAGGCGTACAACTAGGGCTGCACAATAAGTTGCTAAAGTATTGATGTTGCAATATTGGCTAAAAGAACAATCAACATTACTGTTTTTTGTTTTTTGTTTTTTTTTTTATGTTAAAATAAGGCAGATTTTTTGGGTTGTATTCAACTAAAGAAATTCTTGGTCAACTAAAGACATGTCCCGCCGATCGGTTATTTGACTAAAAGGTGGCGTGGCAAAAGCTCTCAAAGCTATTTTGTATCTCTAAGTATCTGACCCAAAGTGCACTCATAAGACTATAGCTACATGGGTAGGTACATGCAAAAACAACTATTTATGCCAAAAACGTAGTAGGAAACTAAATATTTATATAAAGATATCTTGAGTTTAATCTGCCTTTTTACATATAAATACCAAAAAATGCCAAATCTTTAGCTAACTCACTCACTCACTAACTGCTCTTTTCTGTTGTTGTCCATATACATCTACTGTCATCAAATAATTAATTAGGCACTAATACAAATTTTGGTTGACTGAGACTCGTCGGCCGATTAAATCGACTAAAGGTCTAAGAGCTCTACAAATTTTGTAAATGATTTTCCACATTGTTCTAGATTAGCCAAGTCTTGTTTTCTTTGACAGTTCAACTAGTAAATGAATGCATGTACATTTGAGTGTGTCAAAAAGTATATAAAAATATCACAATAATATCGATATCACAGTACTTAAAAGCCATGTAGCATATTGCACTGTTTTCCAATATTGTGCTTCTCTACACGAACATTATTAGTGAGTCAGTTAATGTTGTTATAGTGGAACAAGTGACTCAGAGGTTACATTTGATCCAATAAAATCCAATCCAATCCTTATCAGAAATGACAGAATTTCTGAGATTAGTGGCTTCTATCTGCAAAGCATGTAGGATTAACTGCTAATTTAAAGTTACACTGATAGGCAATTGGGTCTTTCGTGTCCTGTTGACCTGCATATCTGATCTCACAGTGGCTAGTGGAGCAGCCAGAGGGAACCAACCAGAGCAGAGTCCCACGGTGGGGACGGTGTCACAGAGCTATATAATGCATGGGATGGAAGAATACTATATATCGCAGTTATTTAAATGTTACAATATCGTCTGCAATGAACAAATTATCCAGGTTGTTTATAGAAATATCGTGTTGTACCTGTAGTTTAGACCTCTACAAACACCTTCTGAAGAGCATGGGATTCTTGCATTAGTTTATCAGTTCATAGTTCAGTCTTAAAAATATGATGTTCCCAGCATTGTGTACAAAGTGCACTCTGAACAGTTACTTTTTAAACATATATTGCTAATCTAATTGCAATACTTACACCTATCAGAAACCTTACAATTAGTAAATCAAGACATATTCCAATTTTTCATTTTTCATTTTGTGTATCATGTCATGGGAGACTTAAAATAGGGACCAGGGACCATTTAGGTGACATTAAAGTGAAATTCATTTGTTCTTAAATATGCTCTAATGAAGTCTCGGGGTGCTCTTTGCATAACAGTCTTCCTGAAGATGTGAGACAGGCCTCTACTTTGACCACGTTTAAATCCAGGCTCAAAACGGTTCTGTTTAGCTGTGCATATGACAGAAAGGTTTTTATTCTGCACTCTTCTCTTTTAATGTTAATTTTACAATGATTATTTATGTTTTGATTTGTTTGTATTGTGATTTTAATGTTTTCTTATTCTGTAAAGCTATTTATTAGGCTTTATATAGGCTATATTGGGCTAAATAAAAGAAGGCTGCTAATTCTAAACTAATAATGAACACAAGTGAGTGAATACACAGAGACTTGTTGTAACTAAAGAATGGGCGAGGAGGTTGCAGATGATGTTAGGGATAATTTAAGTGGCCTTGTGTGTTGATAACATCTAAGGGCACTCCTTTCAATAGGTTTATACACATCACTCTGCTGAATCAATACATTTACTGTCCACTGCATGAAGCTATCTCCATGAACAACGAGCCTGTCACACAAATAGCTAATCAACAGAGCATTACCTCCACAGGCCTTAGTCCCCATAATATCCTGCTCTTGCTCAAGTGCTTAAGTAGTCTCCACACATTTCACTTTGCATGATGTCTCAATAACATAACCTGAGACGCATGGTATTTATTATATTGAACACATTTTCTAGTCCTGGTTGTGCACCCAGTAGATGGCGCTATGTCTGATTTCTCTGTATTTTAATGGCATCTTCTTCGTAAAGTCTTTGAACCTTTAGCACGGTAAGCACATTAAAGCGGGCAGAGACCACCGAGCCGAGCCAGGCCTAAACTCCACTGTCTCTCCAGGAACAAACAGCTCGCGTCGTTTATATTAGTCTCAGTGTAGTTCAGATACTGCGGTTATTTTTGTGCCATAAACACTAAACAAGAGCTGTTTTATTTGGCCTGTACCAGGACGCAGACTGGTGCTCAGAGTGAGTTGCACAGGTTTAAAAAGATGCTGCAGATAAAATACACACAGGACCAACAGGGCACTGCGCTGTTAGTGAGAGCGGTGCTGCTCTGGACTCAGCCTGGGCACGGGGCAGAGGCTGCAGGCCGGTCCAGCACAGACCCACAGACCCACACACACTGAAGGCTAATCAGCGGCACTTACATCAGAGGCAGTCCCGCGGAGTGATCATGCTCTGTGCACAGCGGCACCGGACCTCCTCATGGCAGCACGAGCCGAGGTGATGTTGTGTCCAGATGTGACACGTAGTGCTGCTCCAGTCTCGAGCTCCCGTAACGAGCGCTGTGTGCTTTGTCTCAAACACACACCAATGTCATCTCTGCGCTCATCAGCTCCGCTGGCGTCACGTCTGAGCGCGTGTCACTCTGAGCTGCGCTGCGCGTGTGTGAGACACAGGGGGGTGGGGCCATGGAGGGGGGGCGCTATTGTCTCCATCTGGATGACATCATCCCAGACCGATGACGAGCCCGCGCTGCACGTGCGTGCGTGCTGCCTCCTGCGCAAGGAAAAGCACGGATAAAGTGGCAGAACCTGCGACCAATAAAAACACGTAGGTATTAAGTGGAATAGCTCTGGTGTAATGCACTGTGTGACTAAATTATGCAGTTGACAAATTGGTTTTGAATTATTCAAATGATTCATGGCACCAGATTTGTTGTGACTGAAAGCTGAATGTTTTCTGTGTGCCTACATCACGAGATGCTCCAAGAAGTCAGTTTAGCCTAATTACACCAAAATGCCAAAACAAAACAAAGAACATAAGCTTGCACCTAATTATTCTGATATGGTTTGACACATACATTTGTTGGTGCTGAAAGGAAACATATCTCCACCTACTGACTGCTCTGTCAACAAACAGAATACAATTATAATGCTGCAAAGTAGTGTCTGTTGAACAAAAACACCAAGGTGGTGAATTTAAATGTCTGTGCTGGAGTCATTATGACATATTATAACACTGACATGAGTTTTCATTAGTGTGTTTGAAATAAAACGCCTCTAGAATGTGTTAATAGGCACCACACTAAAGTCAGTGTTAGAGTCAGTGCTATATTTAGAAAACTTAATTCATGAGGCAAAGATTGGCATGGCTGTCAGGCTGACCAGAAAATCTCTTCCTCTTTGTGTGAAATTATGAGTTGAAAGGCAGCCAACAATCTCAGACCAATTTTAGCTATAAGATGATTTCTCTGTCGTGGTTGCTGAGAAAAGCATTAATCTGGAACCTTTTGCTGCCAGTTGCCTACAGTAAATCATGTTATAATACAATAAAGCTGAAAGACTGTTGTGTTGGTGACACCCTACAGGCTCCAGACATGACCTTCTGGCTTCTACATGTGAGCGGCAACAACAGCTGTACTCTTCACCACAGTCCATCACACCTGTGTTTGTGAGGAAAGTAAACCGGTATGTAATGTTTTGTATTCAACATGCACACTACAGAAACTACCTGACATCCTATCTCCACTGGAATGGAAGTAGCCCTAGACTAAGGAATATTACTATGACATGTAGTTTTGAAGGTGATGGGAAAACAAATCCCTGCTGCAGGTTTATCAATGACAAGTTATTTGCTAGGATACGTTTGCATTGGTAGAAAAACAGTAAAGTAGGTATGTCAGTTTATTTATTTATTTATTTTTATTTTTTTATTTAATGATGCTAGACATTACAAAGGCAAGTGATACAATACACACACAACAAGACACAACTGTGAAAACGTTTAGGAAATGAAACATTGACAAGAAATGAATATGGTTGGGTATTAGATTATGATCATGTTGAGAATAAAGATGCCATTTATTATAATTGAGTTTAGTGTTAAGCAAGTGTGGCTCGAGCAAGGGTGCAGGGGAGGTGGGGGGCTGGGGAATGATCAGATTTAAAGCTTTACTAGGGTGGAACATAACTCATTATATGTATATGGAGAAATTATACTTTTTAATCAATCGAGTTCCGGATAAAATACTGATGCACAATGCTAAAATTGTGTTTAAAAATAACTAGTATCTAGTACTTTGAGTAAAATGTGTCCTGCATACTTTATAATATACAATTTGGCATCATTATAGTTGTATATGTAATTGAGGTAATCCATGTAACCACACAT
>KN484772.1:55312-93506 GCA_000787095.1 Periophthalmodon schlosseri
ACCATGAAGCTTTACCCAGATTTACTTGAAAAAGCTACATGAGCTATGACAGTAGCTCAGTTGGTAGAGTGTTTGTCCACTGTACTCGACATAAACATCATTGATAGAGTGGTCAGATCCACTGATTGGCAGTGTGAGCTCACAGCGGATGAATGCGGTTGTTGTGTCCTTGGGCAAGATGCTTAACCCATCTCACTCTCAGTGTCTGTGTACACTGATGTATGAATGTGTGTGTGAATGGGTGAGTGGCTCCTTGATGTAAAGTGCTTTGAGTGTCTTGAAGGTGGAAAAATGTTAGATAAAAATGTTACCAATGTGACCATATTATTGATATCACACAATAGTTGGACAAGTGCATACTTTACATTTTCAGTCATTCCTTTGGTCATTCAAATCAGCTGGACCTGACTGCATCTAATCAATGAACAACACAAAACTGAGGTCATGAGAAAGACCCCAGAAGCCTCCATAGGATCTTCTTCACCTTCTACTCCTCACTCCGTTCAAAGTCTCTCAAAGCTTTAGTGGATATACAGTAAGATCCCACTTCAGAGTGTGAGATCCTTTGATCCTTCTACACTTGATACTGTTACAGCACTTTGTTAACCTGATATTCTCACATCCAGCTGATTAGACTATGATGCATGAGTTGCTGAGCATGCCCTGTTGTTTGATAATTACCGCTTGAACAATGTGGGGTGTTATAGACATGGGGCTCAATCATTGGTACTATCGAGATGTGAAAAAGTGTGCAAATTAAAATACATAACATATAACAAACTTAGATGACTTACAGACTTAGACTTAGACTTAGAGGTTATTAGTATTGCTGGCTTTCATATGTCACAACATTCTATAGTCCAATAATATTTAATGCAAATGGGGGGACAGTCAAAATAAATATTGTTAAAATGCAGATTTGTGTTTCTATATAGTGAGTTCTTGGGTCTAGTCACCAGTATAAATGATCAGGTACAGCATTTGTGAATTTACCTTTCAGATATTTCAAAAAGCAAATAGCATGTCATCAATATTGAAATCTGTGTCTGTGCCCATCTGGGACTATGACATCGTCACATTCTAGGATCTGAAAACCACCAGTACCACAAGTGTCTTCATATTATTTCTCACAAAGTCTATATTTTCACCTCTTTAAAAGTCAAATTTATATGCAGTGCGAGTCTGACTGCACTGCATTGACTTAAAGACACCTTGTACCTTTCATCACCCACAATACGATCCCTTTTATGAGAATCCTTTCAGTCCTTATCTAGAAGTCACCATTTTGTAGTTTCGGTACAGGGCCTGGTTGTCTGGGAGATGCGCGGCTATAATTCTCTGCCTTGAGTGTAGCTCATAAATCTGGCCGGCCTCGTCTGTGCTCAGGGCTGCTGGGTGGCCTGCTTGTCAGACAAATTGCTGTGTCCTGTGTCAGCCGGCTCTGCTTTAGCCCAGCATCTTTGAGTAACGGAGTGAATAGGGCTGCAAGATTAATCACAATCAAATCGAAATTGCAATGTGGATGAACGCAATTAGCAAGTTCCTCCACATATGACAAAACATCCTGTCTTATTCTGCTAACCCTGTAGTTTAGATCTGTACAGACATGTTCGAAAATGTGATCCCTGTATTAATTTATCAGTTTATATTTTAGTTTGTTTGTCAATTCTTCTGGAAGCGTTTAAAATGTAAAGTTTGAACAAAATTCTATCATTTAAACATAAATCACAATTTGATATTTTCTCCTAAACCGTTCAGTCCTACTAGTGAATGGGCCTTTGTGTATGTTCAGTCCTTTCTCTGCAGCTAACCCTCACACAACAAACATTGGAGTAGAAGGATGTTCGGATCAATATGGTATCTCATAATTATGACCTATTCCCTCTTAGCAATGCTCTTTTCCTGGAGCATATCCCAGCATGCTCTCTGCACCAAGGACAAGATCAATTTAGCCAGATATTGTGTATGAATATAAATAAGATATAGTATCCATATGGGTTTCATGGTAATAAAAATATAGCACCGTTGCCATAGCAATTAACAATGCAAAACTAAATATTGTATCTTTTGCATAGGTTCTCAAAATAACACCCATCCATAGGTTTCAGAATGATGAGAAATTATAGACGTTGCTATATCGATTAATAACTGACACAAAATCCTACATCTTTAGAATGGGAGAAATCTGAACCTCATGAATCGACACATTATATATGAAATAGGCATCGTACGGCTAGATGAAAAAATGAATTTATACACTTAACAAAAAAAAAGAAAAAAAATAGATTTTTCATAAAATTATAATGACATTAACTATGTTTAAGTGAAATGAGTAGTCTAATCTAGTCATAAGCACTATAAATGAACCAAAGCATATGACAAATGCCTGTCCATGTGCACTGCAGCGTTTTTATGTCTGCCAAAAAGAATTAAAATGGAGCACATCTATGAATATTAATGCTGCTTTCCTGTTTGCTTTGAAATGCTTTTTCCATTTCATAACACCACATCTTAAGATGCTTAGGCTAAACTGCTTACCGGAAAATTACATCATGTTTTTGAGCATGGAAAGTTTCATTGTGTAACAGATACTGGATTATCTTACTTAGACTGCAGCTGCATTTCAGAGGGAGACCACAGGGCGTAGGACAATATTCCCGCTGCTCCACCTGCTCCCAGCCTTTTATACAGCAACATAGTGTTTCGATATCTCACCACAAACTATATATGCTGCACTGACCTTTAGTGCAAACCTTGACACGCAGTTGGCACCATTAAAACTTTTTCTGTGCTTGATACAAAGTCACTTATTTATGTAGCAGAACTAAACACAAGGCAGTGCCACAGCCCACAAACTCCAAGTGGCTGTGAATCTCTATGAAATACAAGCCTGTCTTCTTTTTATGATACAGTGCTTCTTATCACACAGTGGGGAGCTCATTTTCAAGGTAATGTGTTGTGCAGTTATGAACCACTTTACGAGAGCAATTAGGAAGATCCAATCAGCACATTCATGCAAAGTCAGGCAGTTTTTCATCTATCTAAATATTTGCTTTTCCTATGAGGCCATTATGCTAGAACTGAGCAATATCAACTGTCTTAGCATTTCAAGTGACATTTTTTAACCATGCTCGTATATTTACTTATTATGATTTACACAACACAATTAACTAAAGGTACACTCTGTCACTTTTTAGGCAGAGGGCTCACTTCCTGCTTGTCTTCATTGATGTTATTGCTTTGCCTCAAATGTCCCACAATATGTCATGAAATATATCTATCAGGCATTTAGAGGTGGTTTTATTTATCTCCTCTCCATAGATCGGACTACTCTCATTTGAGATAGATAAATTAAATGCCATACTGTGAAATATTCCAGGCAAAGCAGTAATATCCCCAAGGATACAAAAGGGTTGCAGACCCTCAACCAGAAAAGTGACAGTTACATTTAACCTATATTTAGTAATTAGCAAGGTAAATTAGGGACTAACTAAATATTACTTAAACTATCTGTAGTTGTATTGTACTTGTGATTATTGTATTATTACTTAGTGCTTAGCAGAACCAATCTTACAGATATCACTGTAACAGTATTGCAATTAGCATGAGTATTTTAGTGTCACTAAAATACATATCTTTATTATTGTTTAAGAGCAGCAATAATGATATGAGACAGTTTTACAACATTGTAAATTGTCAACATTTATTTCCACTTCTCACACATTAAACGTGCATATCCATAAAACTGAAAAGCTCATATAAATACTCTAGTACTATAACAATAAATATGGCTCTACATCTCATTTAAATAAATACAAAAGAATCATACGAATCCATTTAACACTGTACAACTTCTCTTTTGGCACATGATATGTTCCACCCATGGACATTTAAATTGTGCTATTGGAGGGGCCTTGTGTCCTCTGATGTTATGAATGTAATGCAATCATTTTTGATAAGTATCTTCTGTCCATTATAGACTAGAGTTTCTTAATCTGACAAAACCACACCATTGATGGTATGCGCGCGCGCACACACACACACACACACACACACACCTCTCACACCACTCTCACACTTTGCACATTAATCACTGGATAATGTGCAAGAAGAAACTATACATCACTGTACAACTGATAAGAATGTGTTATCACGTGTGTAAAAAGGTGGGTAAGACGTAAAAAAACTATACCTACATCAGCCTCAATAAAGCATGAACCAAGACTTTAGAATTTATAATACTCAAATAGTTAAGAGTGATTCAGGCTTAGTAACTACTTACTATTTAACTAACTAAACCCCAACTCCTGACCCTTTAATTAAAGCAACGCCATGTAACTTTCTGGAGGAGGCATGTCACCTGCGTGATTCCATGGAAATAGAGTTAAACGCATACTTCGGAACATTGTCCATGGAGATAGGTGAGTTTTATGCCAGACTGTGGAAAACTGTAGTCAAAGGAGCAACGTTTCCATGGAGACAGGTAAGTGTACGAGTACGAGTCAGGTTTGTGGAGATGAAAGAACAGACTTTTTAAAAAAAAACTAAAAACAAAAAAAGCCATCATTTTATTTTAGTCCATTTTTGTGGCTAAAAGTTCCATCGTGCACCTTTAAGTAGTTACCAGCCTGCATCATTCTTATGTAATCATTGGTTCATTATGAATGCAGTGTTTCCTCATGCTTTATTAAGGCTATTGAAGGTGTAGTTAATATTAAGTGTTACCAAAGGTGTCCTAAACCAATGTCAGGCTAATTAGTCGACAGAGGCTTTGTTCGGGAGGGCACCAGGCAGTGAGGGAGTATGATACAGCTCTGATTAACATGTACAAGAATACACCAACACGTCAGATCAAAATATTACATTTAGCACTTTAAAATAGATCACTGCAAAACTCTTCATTTGATACGTGCAAAAAAATAAACACGGTTACTCTTTCACAAAACTCCCACACACAATGTTCATCTTTTACGTGATATACAATGAATAACGTTACGACTGAATTAGAAATATGCACACACGATTATGGCTGCCTTATTTTCTTTGTTAAATGCCAAACCATGCACTCTCCTGTTTGTGACTCTTGTCTGCAACTTATGTAAAAATAATTGCAGTTTATGACACTGGAAGTAGTACAAAACGATTTCATGAGTAGTGTTAGAAAGTTGGATGGAAGATATTTTGTGGCTAAAGCTATCCATCGCAGCATAGTGAGTGGTTGTAAAGTCCGAGAATAGAAAGTCACATTGACAGTATAGTGCAGTATTAATAAGAACTAATGATATAAATATTTAAAAATCTTTGTGAAAATAGACAAAAACTGATACGTTTGTAAAAAGAAGAGAAATAGAGGGGTCTCAGAAGCCGGGCACGTGGCAGTAAGCCTCTAGTGAAGCCAGTAGGATGTAGATGAACCAAAGAGAGAGGAAGAGGAGGAAGGTGAGGAGCTTGGCAGTCCGTGGTCCACCCAGCTCTCCCCCCGAGACACTTGGACGCCTCCGATACAGCAGAACCATCACACAAATCAGTGCCATAATAGTGAACAGGGTAACGGAGAAGGCCAAGGATCCCGGGTTCACTTTAAACAATTTTCCCTTAGTCTTCCAGTAGACCGCCGCGATGGTCCAGGCCACTCCGATCCCCAGGAAGACGTTGACCGCGTTACTGCCGGTCACATTCCCAATGGAGGCATCGGCATACTGGTCCTGGATAGCAGCCACTTTACTTGCAAATGTGTCTACAACGAGAGACAGGTGCAGTCAGAGAGGAAGAACCACTGTATATGTGACAAGTACTATATCGACTTATTGTTCAATACATGACAGATGAAATTTTTGGGGGTCAATATTTATGGTGGATACTTTTTCTTTTTACTAGTGGAGGATGTTTTGTTATTTCTCTGTACTACAATAAGATTTGAGCTACAGAGGGTAGAATACATAACTATGATTTACAAACTAATAAGTGTTTCCTTCTGCAATTTGTTTATTTATGCAGGTCATATTTTAACAATATTGTACATTTAGATGTGAGATAATCCTTCAGGGTCATTATGTCAGAGGCATAAATTAGTTTCAATATTGTCGGTTGTCGTATATATTTTCGTCAGCAATACAACGTAGTTCAAAATGTGTTATGACAGGCCTAATTAAAAGTGTTTTCAGTTGGTAAGTTATTAGTAAACATGGAATGATCCATACTGGGGCAGACAGCGGTTGTTTTTCATGAAGACAACTCAAATATTTATGAATTCAGGTGAAGATAAAATTGGCCTTTTGCCACATTGCATTAAATGTCTTTCTATTGCCCTCTAATTTCAATTTGCAGCCTAACTAATGTGTCCAATTAAAGGAGGCACTATGGGCCCAATTTGGGCTTGTCAAATTACCACACTGCACTCAGCACTCATTTACTTCAGTACCACAGTAATAAAAAATAATGCTTTCAAAAGTCAAGGACATAGTGAAGTGGAGTGTGGAGCAGACAGGTCTACTCTGTACAATATGAAGAATAAATATGAAATTTAAGTCATAATGTTGGCAATATTAAAGTTAATATGGACTTAAATAATAACAAACTTTTAAATAAGTAACATAAACTTTACTAGCCCATGTTTTGTTTTGTTTTTTTGACAAAACTAAGAATAAAAGGGCCAAACAATGTTAAATAAATACATGACCAAATTATTAACATCTTCACAGCATTTGAAATCAAATTCAGTTACAGTGCATTGTTTAGTTTGAATGCCATTGTAATGATCTGACATTTTGTGTTTACCTAAGAGTTGACACTTTTCATTGTTAATGAAATTGTTTTTGTATGTGACACTCGGTTGCTATGCCGACAAGTTGATGTGAAGGTTCTATTTGTCAGTGACTGGTCTGTTTTGGAGACTGGCTCTGTTTTGAGACTGCTGTTGTTATGCTCTTTTTTTGGCGTGGGTTAACTCTACATTATATTTCAGTTTATTGAGTTGTGCTTAGTGGGTTTCAGTCACATGACATTTCGCTGTTATGGATGCCATTTTAAGGGCTCAAAAGACTTATGTTCTGTCTTTGCTATTTATAGCAGAGATAGAATTACTAATATTTTTGTTCCGTTTTAAAAACTGGAGGTGTTACCAGGTGCTGTTAGGTTTGCCTTACCTACATCTCATTTTGTCCAGCAGAGGCAGCGTGTTATTTACCTGGGACGGAGGTGCCGAGGGCCACAAATACCACAGCTGTGACGGAGTCTTTGAGGCCCACGGTGCAGCCAAAGTGTGAGGCCAGGTCCCCTGTTACCGCAGTGAGGACCCCGATGAGGGAGATAGACACGAAGAAGCAAGCCCACCCGTTCCAGTACTCTGTGGGCGGCACGAAGGCAAACAACACCTTCCAGAAAACTGTCAGGAAGTGCATAATGTAATCAAAGCAGGAGGGCAAGCGCTCCTCTCCACTCTCCTCCTCGTCATCGTCCCCTGCGCAAATACATAAAACATCATATATAGTTAGAGTTAGTGCATAACATAGGGATGCACAATATAAGGCTAGCCAATTAAACTTTGAGTTGGTTCATTTCGCAAAGGCTGCAATTTTTAGATAATATGTCAGTACCCATAGTTTAGACCTCTGCAAACATGCTCTGAAATGCATAGGATTCTTGTATTAGTTTTGGCAGTTCATATTTCAGTCTTCTCTCAAATGTGAATGTTCCTGGAGGTGTTTACCATGTGTCTGAACAGAATCCTACTTTTTACACATATAACTCATACATCTATTTATTTTTACTCTGAATAATCACAAGCCAGATAGAAACTACTTTATCTGAGAAAAGTCCTGTTCATTTTTACTTTTTAAAAACGTTTTCACTCGTGCTTCAAAATCAAGTACACATATGTAACTAAGTAAATTAGCTTGTTACTAAGACTCACTCACTTGCTAACTAAAAACAGCAGTAATTAGCCTAACAATAACTTAAACTGATCAACTGGCAATAACATTCGACTGTACAAAAAAGCCAATATAAGATCAGATGTGTACTTTCCATTAGATCAAATATGACTCAGATCAGTGTGACTCATTTATAAGAAAGTGTGAAAAGGGGATTCATCATATAACGCAGGAAGTGGGCTTTCTATATTTATACAGCATAGGCCTACTCTTGAGACTCTTTGTTAGCCTAAAATGACCCCAGTTATGTATATGATTTGAAGAAAAACAGAAAAGAGCTCAAAATTCAGTGTCTTTGAGTGTTTAGAGTTTGAGTGTTTAGAAAAATGCTGTATAAATAAAGATTGTATTATTATTACTAAAAAGCTGAATATATGCTTCTGAAAGTCTAGAATATTTTCCTTCAAAAACAGTTGAAGGAAAGGAAGACAGGCCTAATCATGGGTTTCAGCTTCCTGTTATATGCAGCATTTTCAGAACTTTTTCCCCATTCAAAAGTTATATGTTGTTTTAAAATTGTTAATCGCGATGGCAATGGCCCTAATTTTTCATCATTCTGAAACCCATGGATAGGTTGTGTGCATGGGTATGTTGTGATGTCACATGAACCCAAATAAGTCATTATTTACATGCAGAGGTGGGTAGTACTCATGATGTACTCGTGATGTTTTTCTCATTTTTGTGTATATCCTTTGAAAATAGCTCTTACCTAATGTTTTGACCTTCCAGTTATATCAAATTTAAATTATAAATCAGATGTTATGTACCCTTCAAATTACTCTTAGTTGAGTAGTACTTTTTCCAAATACTTTTAACTTTTACTTTCTAGAATCACTACTTTGTACTTCTACTTGAGTAATTATTATTCTGAAGTAATGCTACTCTTACTTTAGTAACATTTTTGGCTACTCTGCCCACCTCTGTTTACATTACCAAACATGAACAGTCTTCTCCGTTAGAATTAGTTCACATTTATATGAGCTAAACCAATTATATTACAAACAAAACAAATCGAGGCATCTGGCATGGCCCTTTGACCCCGGGTGCTCCTCCACAGGTGTACTGTCTGGGGCTGAAATGAAGAGACATTTTGGCCGTGTGCGACTCACCTGCGCTGACAGTCACAGCACTAACAAACTGCTCCCTCCAGCTGCTGCTCCCCACCACCAGAGCCAGGTTAGTCTTCTTTATGAGCTTGTCTACTGTGCTCTGTCAAACACCACAAAATGCAACAGTCCATATTAGAAATCTTCATATGGTATCATGCTATAAAAGTAGTTAAAGGTGGACTATATAAATGTTATGATTGTCTCTATGGAGAAGTTATTAGTTTGCCTGGAAAGTTCCACTGTATGGCATTACAGTCACAAGCAGGTGACACCACAAGGACAAGTTACAGGTCAGATTTGTGGTGAGGCGATCCCACTTACGGTAAGAATGTTTTTCAAGGTATTTTTGAGCAATAAAAACACAACTGAATTAATGCAAAAAAGATAAGTTTGATGGCATTCTGTGGAACATTCCAGGCAAAGTAATTACATCGCCATGGAGACAAGCAGGTGGCAGACCATCCACCAGAAAACATTACACAGTGCACCTTTAAATGGTTAGGCATTTTTTCTTAATTTTTATACATTACCTATTTGTGTCCAGAGATATGAAATAAACATGTTTAAATTTCATGTTAATTTTACTGACAACAACTATATTGTCTTTCTTTACTAGTCTGTTTGGGTTCTCATGATCCAATCAGAAAGCAGAATGGGTTGCCAGATCCTACAACTAAAACCAGTTTGGCATATATCCAAAAGAGCCCTCTCTGTGACATTATATGTCCTCAGTATATGGCATCCCAGGTTAATTTGTATTTATGTGTTTTAAATTATCGGGACGTGAAGGTAGTACTTATTGCTGTAATGAAGAAGTCATTATCGTGAAATATCAGGCTTTAACAATAGCTTTGTCACACTTAATCTTATTTTATTCCATATGAAAGATGAGAAACATTTAGCAAGTCTCTACTGCTTAAAGCTCCCCTGACTTACATCCACAATCCAAATAATTCACAGACCAAACTCTAGTTTGATGAAATTTTAAAATGATCTTCCATCCCAAATATTTTGACAGTGCAGACGTTTACTTTGAGCGAGGTATTTATAATTCATGGCTGAAGCTGCACGTCGCTGATAGTGGAGCTCTGAACTGTCTGTAGATGTTCCCAGGTGCAGTTTGTTTGGCAGATACCTTGAATTCATAAGACTCCTCGATCACCACCTCCAGCTTGGTGTGCTCTCCCAGAATGGGGCAGCCCATTTTAGACACGTCCTCAGGCCCCACTGCAGTCTTGTTGTCGTTTGTGTCACCTATGGCAAGAAAACAGGGTAAATGTTTAAAATGATAAGAAAAGGTCTATAGCATATTTAGTGCCACTTTATAATAACTGCATCTTAATTAGTCTTAAAGGTCCTATATCACACAAAATTGACTCGTGTGAGCTTTAAGCCATGTTAGAATGTTGCTGCCTCCTCAAATATACCTGGAGTTGTGTTTTGTTTTATTCACACATTTGAGTAATCCTATATTATTTGTCTGTCTATATCTCCAAATCTCAAAATGCTCTGTTCCACCTTGCAATGTCATATAGTGGTAGTTTTCAAGTTAACAACTACCTTTTACCTTTTGTTCTGTAGAGATTGGCAATTCTAGGACTGAAATCATCAAAATCATTCTAATGAAGGCGTATAGTGCACTTTCAGTATTACCACCTGACATCACAAGGTGGAACAGAGTGTTTTCAGTTTGAGAGAAGAACTCGGCCTAAATATAGAGGGTATGCGCCTTAAACATGTGTGAATGAAACAAAGCACAACTCCAGGTGTGTTTGTGATGAGGAAACAACATTATAACACAGATCAGGACATAGTAGTATGGGCCCTTTAATAAAGCATGAACAAATTATGTATTAAGAATGATTCAGGCTTAGTAACTTCATAAAGGGATTGTGGTTAGAAGTTTGTAGTTTGTAATGCTTTATTAAGTCATTATAAACTGTTATCACATATTTTCTGTGTACAATGTCAAAGAATTACATAATTAATACTGAGTATCCAAACTTTGGGATACTTATTGGAACTGGCCATACAGAAATATATAATAAATATGATCTGATATAGAGCTCGGGATTGTGTCGTCACATCTCAATTTCAATTATCCTGATATTAAACCAATGGAGATTTTAAGATGCTAAATACTAAAGTTAGCGTTCATTCACAAGTGTTTCATTACCATTAGTGACCCAACAGCTTATCGGGTATGTCCACTTTTTAACAGTTTTGGCCAATGCATCTCAGTGGACATTTTGGCTGTGAGTTGTGCCTGTAACATTTGATTTTTGACTAAGGTCTATTTGTGGTTAGGGTTAGGTAGTTAGTTTGGTTATTAGCTGAGATATCTGCTCACCATGCCTCTGCCCAACTTCCAGCAAAATTGGTTCCTCCAGCACAATCGTAAAAGTTTTATTTTTCTCATACTCTTCATCGTCGATGATTTTCACATTCAGCAACTTCCTGGAGACAAGAAAATAAACAAAAAGAAAACGTGAGAAGTCATTCATTCAGTTTGAACTATCCTGTTTCCTTGAATAATATCAATCGCCGTGACATTTAGAAACAAACAGACTTCAGTCTCTGCCTACACAATAAACGGTTTAATGAACTCCTCCATCTACACATATCAAACTGTGTTCAAACAAACCCATTATCAGTTTAAGTAAATTTCCTCTTATCCCACAAGGGGGCGGCCTCCTGCTGCACCATTATCTTCCATTAGAGAGAAAAATCCACACAGATAGTGAAGATGCCCACTCCCCACCCACACAGCTCAGGTTATAACTGATGGCAAATGGAAATAATACCTTGCTTAGGGAGAAATAGAAACTGCAGACTCGGGGGGATTTAACATGGGGTATTTTGTTTCTATCATCAAATATGAACACATCTATTATCTACTAACATATTTGTCTATTTGTCCATTTCTTCAGCATGTAATCGTCACACCAAATGCTCTCCTCCATCTCTCTCCATCTCCCTAATGATATGTGGGTGGCTGCCTATTTCTGTCTACACATACACTGTACACTCAGGGTTCAACAATACACAGGCAGCTCCGGCTTTGCGGACAAAAACCAGTGTATTTTAAACATGAATGAGACGTCATCTTTCGTCTAATGTCAGGCAGAGTCAGAGAAGCCGAAGGAGCTCTATATAGCCTCAAGAACGGAAACTTAGCGTCTTAGTTTATAAACACGGCTATTTCAAGAACAGCTCAGTACCTACAAAAACCAGATATCATTACCTTGAAGCATTGCAGGGCCCTATAGCATATCTCAGTAATTCAATTCAATGTAATCATATTCAGGAGAGGTGCAGCATTGCCAGGGATTAGTCAAAGATTTGCAAGTAATAAAAATACCCATTAAATGTAAAGGGCTGCCAGCAAAAGGGACATGGAAATAGCTTGACACTATTCAAATAATTAGGTGCTCATTTAAAACATATGCCGGGCTAATGCAGTTTGAAATGGGTTTGTGTGGTTCGCATAAACAAGTGTGATGATTCAAATGAGGCCAAATAACCCAATTGACCCGTGACATCAAAACAGACTGAAACAGAGCATTCGGGGCTGTCTCTTTCTGTTTATGAATCAGCAGCAAGAAACCTAACACACAGAAGAATAGAAATAGAAATGGTTTGTGTTGTAGGCAGTGGTGGAAGAAGTACTTGATTTTGCTACTTAAGTAGATTTTTTCATGTGATACTTTTACTTTTATTATTTTTGCTCAGGTATCTGTACTTAAGTAAAAATATTAAAGTACTTGTTTAAAAATGTACTTAAATACAAATGTAGTGATTTTGATAAAGATTTGTGCTGAATTTTGTTAAACAGAAACAACTGAATCAATATTTTTTTCTAGCTGCTTTTCTTTGTATTATTTTTGGTGCTCAAATTATGAACGTATTAAAAATAAACCCCTCAGCCTTTTCAGCAGGTCTCAGACAATAATGAAAAATGATTTTACTTTTCAGCCCAGTTCAACTGTAGTACAGATACTTGTCCTGAAATGTAGTAAAGTAAAAAGTATCCCCTTTAAAATGTACTTAAGTAAAGTACAGATACCTAAAATGTGTACTTAAGTATAGTACTTTACTACTTTTACTTTGTTACATTTCACCACTGGTTGTAGGGCTATCGCAATACAAGTTGTCTCAATTATCTAATCACAGATGCTGCAGTAATTTAGATAATAGGACGTCCTCTGAAGAACAAAATGTTGCAATGTACAAATGATGTTGTACCTGTAGTTTAGACCTCTACAAACAGCTTATGAAATGTGTGGGATTTTTGTATTAGTCTTGTATTAATCACTTCATATTACAGTCTTCTCTCAAATGTCAATGCCCCTGGAGTTGTTTACAAAGTACACACTGAACAGAATCTTACTTTTTTCATATGAATTGCAAATCTAATAATAATCGCACTTGTCATAAAAATTGCAATTACATTTATTTCCACATTTTGCAGTAGTGTTGTTATTTTTGTTTCTACAGTAGAAGAACGTATAAGCCCAAAACAAGTGAGTAATGCTATATTCATTCAGAGTCTACCTAACCAGGCCTGTCAGAACTGCCAAGTAAACATAATGAAAACAGTGTTATGAACCAATAGACTGTGAAAAACATAGGTCTCCCTGATTGTAGCCATGCAATATTTAAATGCTAAATGACGTTGGATATGGCCTGGATACGCTGTGGACACTGCAGGACCCACTGGCAGCATGTTTTCTCTGGGTGTCGTCCATCTTTATATTCCTGTGGGCTTTCTCACTTGGATTGGTTTGTGAGAGACTCTGCAGAGGAACAAACACTGTTATTGTATCTGTCACGGTATAATGTGGGGCCCTTCTCAAACTGTTACAATCAATAATACACCAGTCTCCCTGCTCTATCGACACTATCCGTTCTTTTAAGTAATTGACCTTTTATTCCATTCCTCTCAAGTGTGCCAAGTGCTGCAACAATAAAATCGGAATAATCAGGACTAATTGAGTACAAAAAGAATCGCTGACCATTTTAATAATCATGAATCGTTACCTGGATTATATACACTCTAAAACATGTGCCAAGAGACGTTTCATCACAAAAAACAGCAGTGTTATTCAAACTTAAGATGGGATACTACACTTCTGTGGAGTATTAATTGTTAACACATAAAATATTTAGATCACCATGTTACCTTTTATTGTTTTGAAAATGCTATATTCCCAAAATGCCATGCATTAAAATGTGTAATTAGTTTGTTTTGTTTTTGATGTTCAAAGTCCCCTCTCTGCTCACTCCCTCTTCAGAGTCAGTGTGGGTCCTGTTAATGAAACTACTGCACATCGCATCAGGTTTGTGAAGTTGTAGTATAATGTTTTGTATCATGCTTTTGTATATTTATGAAAAATGGCTGTGCAGGAGCATGGGTTACATAAGCTTGTGGGTTGAGCCTTGTACAAGAAGTATTTTTACATGAAAGGTGCACTATGTAACTTTTCTGGAGGAGACTTTGCTACCTGATTGTCTCCATGGAGATGTTATTGATTTGTCTTAAAGCTCCACAATATGGCAATATGGAAAATCTGGTTAAAATATATATTCCCAATCTCAATTAAATAATTTAAAGTTGATTAATCGAAAAAATAATCACTGACAAGTCGAATACTAAAGTAACCATTGCAGCCCTACCAAGTTGCAAAATGTGTGCTTCTACGTGAATTTGGCTATGTTGAATTTGCTCAAGTATCTTTTTAATAACCCTGCTCCTTTTTATTTGTAGTTTCCTCCTTCAGTGTTGGCTGTGTGTGGCTGTGCCTGCTTCCTCCCACAATAAAGTGTAAAGTCTGGAGCGTTCAAACAGCCTTCAGGTAGGAGTTTGACTGATTTTTTATATTTTTATTTGTGACCCTATATCTTCTTTGTACCATCTGCTCTGACTAGGGTGATCACCTCAAATTGCAGAAAAAGAGGGACATGTTGTTGAACAGTATGGTGGGATATGAAAGGACTAACTCGAGACATTTAAGCTCTTAGATAATAAGTGCAAGATGTGTACTTTTTATCAACTGTAACACAGAGAGAGAGAGATTGCAATTGGTGCTAACATATTACAACCCTGAATGCCAGTACACACTCCAGTCATGAGGCATTAATGGAAAAATGGGGCATATGCTATAGAAATAACAGATTTGATCAGCGCTGATGCATTGTTGTTATTACTGTTGTCTATGGTCATGACCTAAAATATGTACATTTGTAAATACTTTTGCACTTCATTACAAAAATACGAAGCAACTTGCATTTAAAGCTACTGTTTATTTTTTTTTATTTTTTAATGAAATCTAGTAAGCTTCTGATACTAGTCTATTGCTACATAGGAATTATTATATTTGCCCCTTTTTGGCTTCAACAGTCTAATTTACATATTAAGGGGTAAATGCTACAAATGGGATGTTACAAAGCCGAAAGAGGGCCAGGTTCTCACTCTTTGAGACATGAAAGTGTAACTAAAGACTAAGGAAGCAGCACAAATCTGACTGATGGTGTGCGCCTGACAGTAAGTCTGCAGTACTGCGTGGTCTAGTTAAGGGGGGCTTGTTAACAGCACCACAAACTGAGATGAAATATCCTTGAGGCTGGTCCTGGAGCCTCCAAAGCTCCTGAGACTGTGGCCAAATGTGCACACAGACCTGCGGCAAATGAAGAGAAATGCTTTTCATATCTGCTGCTGATAAAATATGAATATTATTTGGTCTCTGGCTGCCATACGAGTTGCTGGGTTATTATGTGTGGAATATTTATGAGGGCGCAAAAGATTTTTGACATAAACAAAGATGACTCTCTGTCTTTAAAAATGAATGTACAACATTTAAAATCCAGCTCAATGACACATGAAGTTGAACTAATTATAACAGGAGGAAGCAATGAGCAGAACCAGTGTAGAAATATATGATTTATGATGTGGTTTATGTCATAGAATTGTCCGTGTCATGGCACTGTTGTGCTGTTGTGGGTTTACGTTAGAATACTCAAGCCACATTAAGTGTAAAATACAGAGCAGCAGGCTATTGATTTCTCTGTTGTGATCTTCTCACCGCTATTTTATTGTTGTTTACATTGTCCTCTTCAGCCACAACCCAGTGCCACACATTTACAAGAGCTAACACCAGGAGCTATGGCATACAAGCATAAAAGAGTGTTCACGTATCCTCGTCTAATCCTTAAAAGAGGGCGGGAGTGATTCTCTCAGTCTGTCTGTTTATTGTGGATCAGAGGTTTGTGTCGGCACATCATAATCTATTTACTGCACTGCAGAATTCACATGGCAAATTATTATTTAAATGCTGCTTGGGTTTGAAACCTATCCTCTTGGCTTCATGTCAAAAGCCAACGGCTTAAATTCTTGGCTCCCTGCGGCTGCCCTCCTCTGCATGCTGAAACAGAGTGGACGGGCAGATGTAGAGACACAGAGCAGAGCAGAAGGAGACAGTCACAAAGCCTCAGCACAGCCCAGTGTCAATGTCCTCAGAGTGTAAAGAGACACCGCGACAGAGACACATGTGCTTGACAAATGTATCTGTGGTATATTCACAAGTAACATACAGACACAATTTGTGGCTCTGAATAAGTATGCACAATTTTGGAAGAATATGTAATTGTGATTTTTGTGATTAGATTTACAATATATGTTTAAAAAGTAGGATTTGTCAGAGTCACATGGTAAAAACTCAAGAAGCACTGACATTTGAGAGAAGACTAAAATATGAACTTACAAACTAATACAAGAATCCCCTGTATTTCAGATCATGTTTGTAGAGATCAGAGAACTACAGGAACAAGGTTCTTCTATAAAGTTAATTCTGGACATTCTTTATTCCTTTTATCTAAATAACTGCCGCCTTTGTGCTTTGATAATTGTGCCAGCTCAAGCTGAGATTTCATTTTGAATGTGATATATTGTGAAGCCATAGCTCAAAAAGTCTGTCAAAAGCAGCGTAACTTGAATGTAGAATAAATTGTGTACTTGTTTGTGCTAGTTAAGCTCTGGGGAACATTCTATTGTCCAAGCCATAGCATTTTTTTTTTAGTTTAGTTTTTGTATTCAGCTAAGTTTTAAGTTTTATGACATTGGGCATTTGGTCTTCTCAGTGAGTCTCTTCCAAGTCTATCTTTTAGACAGCTGAAATGAGTAATTGTTGTTTAGAGTCAGTATTAAATGAGCACTATGAAACTTTTGTCTCCATGGAGATAGATAAGTTAAATGCCATATTGTGGATCATTCCAGGCAAATTACATAGTGCCCCTTTACCATGGCAGGTCCAATAAGCTGCAGTTTTAAAAATCACAGAAATGCTTATCATGTATTAGAGATTGACCAAAATGTTTTTTTTCATGGCCGATGCCAATACCGATTGTTTGGAAACCAGAGCGGTGGCTGATAAGCTCTGCCAATATTTTTAGACCAATATGTAAATATGTCATTTAAACTTACTACAGACTCACCCACGGCCCCTATTTACCATAAACCTATAAGAGAGCTGTCTAGTCACATTTTGTACAGACCAAAAATGTTCAAATAAAGCTTTGTGTATATTCTTTAGGCAGCTGGTCGACCCAAACAAAATATTGGCCTATGTTATCGTCTTTATCATGTAGGAACTGCCTTATTAACACCTATTGCTGTTGCATAATTAACCACAAAGCCATATTTAATCAATCAAAAGAGAGAAAGAACATGAGATTAAGTGTCTTATATCGTGGATTTAAAATGGTAATGAGTTTCTACAAAGGTAGTTTTCCTTTAGACATCAAAGGCATTGATATTCCTGACGGTACCTCTCAAAAGGATGAGTCAAACTTTGACCTATTTTCAAAGTCCTCCTGGGAAATCTATCTTTTACAACAGTTTCCTGGTGTTTCTGTTCTTTGCTCTTTAAAGCTGAACAATAACCGGTATTACTGAAAGGACTTCCCTGCTTTGTTGGATACACTGTAGGACTGTACAGTTGTCATTCGATTTGGGATATACATTTAAAAGGTGCACATTGTAAACAACTCCTGGAGCATTAACATTGGAGAGAAGACTGAAGTATGAACTGCTAAACTAATACAAGAATCCTATGAATTTCAGAACCTGTTTTGTAGACGTCTAAAGTACACAATAAAAAGACAGGATAGTTCGTTCATTGCACAGGACATTCATATTTACTATTCATAACTGCAGCCTTTGCGATTTTAAAATTGCACCAGCTCAAATTGCGATTTCGATTGGGATATTTTGAACAGCCCTAATGCACTGCCTGTGGTACATATGTCCCACTACCCACAGAAGAAAGCCTGCCACTAGATAAGACCAGAGTACTGATGTTTGTGTCACACCGAATCCACTCGGAGCGTCACCGGGCCTTTCCAATGTTTCATTTCTAGTTTCCTTTCCTCACCTTGAATTGTAACTTGTGTCATTACTTTCAGCCTTTGCTTTGGGGAGTACTTTACATCCTCCTCATTCATTCTCTCTAATTACTCAGGATACTTCTGTAGCTTTCCCACTGGAGCAACACTTCCTTTGATCCGGGTTTGAGAAAGAGACACTGGCTGTGCATCCTTAAAGCAACACTGCGTAACTTTCTGGAGATCTTCTTTATGAATACATGGAAATCAACTGTCAAAACCATACCTCGGAACATTCTCCATGGAGATAGATACATTTTATGCCATACTGTGTGGAATGTTATAGCCAAAGGAACAACATTTCCATGGAAACAAGCAGGAGGAAGTACTTCTCCACGCCAAATACAAGTCAGGTTTGCGGAGATGCAAGCCCGCTTACAGAAAGAACATGTTTTTGTATGGTTTTCAATGCAATAAAAAACATAAAAACATACTTTTAGTATATTTTTTGGCTAAACGTTACGCAGTGTGGCTTTAAATGTGCATGCCAAAGCAATGTGTGTAGAAATGAACATTGATTTATGTTGAGTTTGGTTTTCAGTGAAAGCTTAAAAGACAAAAGGCAGTAGATTCTGACACAGTGTATTCACCTGGCTCTCCTCCCACACAAACCTACACCATCCTCCTCCTCACAGGGCCTCCAGCCCTCCTCACAGCTGACACACACACTATTTAGTCATAATTCATTTCATCTTCTATTGTGTTTGCGTTCTCCTTCAGCTGGCTCTAAATCATTTTGTGATGAGGGTTTTGAGGGCAATTTAATTTAGCTGTAAACTTTAAACAACTCAAATGTAGCTGGATAAAATGCAGCGAACAGCGCGGCCAGCACAATCACACAGTAATCAGCGTTTATTCAGTCGCTGCCCAGAAGAAAACTACACTCACTATAGGGCTGGGCCGTATGACAAAAGATGTAATACCATCACTATTTTCATGTTATTTTGTCTTATTATGAACAAATAAAATGATTATCAATATAAATTCTCTATAGATAAACACAACAGACTCACTACTATAACTGCTATTAAATGTGCACTGTGTAACTTTTCTGGTGGAAGGTCTGCCGCCTGCTTGTCCACATGGAGATGTTATAGCTTTGTCTAGAATCCACAGTATGGCATTAAACTTATCTTACATGGAGACAAGCGGGGGATGGCACTTGGCAAAGTTACAGGTCAGATCTGGGGAAAGGAGAGCCCATTCACAGTAAGAATACATGTTTTTCAAGGTATTTAGGTATTAGTTCAAGGTATTTAGGTATTAGTTATAATAACACTTATTTAAAAAAATAAAGAATTCATGTAATGTCATACTGTGGAACATTCCAGGCAAAGCAATAACATCTCCATGGGGTAGGTACAAGTAGGAAGTGGACCCCCCATCAGAAAATAATACATTTTATTTATAATGTACAAAAAACTGTCAAATTTCTTGATCCAAACTCTGAACTCTGCTCCAAACCACATGCTTTTACTGACAGGATTAGATGTAGACCTCTCGATTCAAAAGAGCCAAGCTGATCAATGACAATTAGAGATGACCGGATCTCGATCTTGATTAAAATTCGATTCACTGCACAGCCTTTACTCAGTCTGCTACTTTAGTCAGCCTTTCACCAAATAGTTTTGCTGCTGAAATCTCACTACACACGTTATAGCTTATTCTTCATTGTTTAAGTCCCCTTTCTCATTTTCTATTCTCCTTCCTGAGTTTGCAGCAGAGTTTTGCTTTCTCTGCATTTCAATGACTACTAGATAACCCCACATAGATGCCCAGGGACTCAGCATTAAGACTGAGCTGCTCTATAGAAAGCTCCTTCGGCGTCTGCTCTTGTTCTGTTGTATGTAGTGCAGTGTTTCATTATATGGTTCGCAATTATATCATTATCCTCCCACATCATCTGAAAGCGCTAAACTTCTCATGTAACTGTGACAAAAATAGACATTTCATTCATTACCAGAATACATTACCTACACTAATCTAGAAAGACTGTCTTACTAGTGTGTGGGTTGTGAAAGATGAGATGCAACCAGTGTTGGGAGGTATACTTTGAAAAATGGGTTCAGTTACAGAATTCTGAATACCTGCATTAAAATGTATTTTGTATACTTAGAATACTTTCACACTGACTTGATTGTAGAGATGGGACAATACACAGTAATAATGTTTAGGAAAAATCACACTCACCATAAGAGCACTGTTTTCTATTTTTCTCACCAATACTGAACATTTGAAGCCTAAACTATTATGATCAAGTACCACAATGTACTCCTTTGATTTTAGGAAATGACTGTATTCTGAATAAATAATGAAAGACTAACTGTATCTAAAAACATTTACTCAAAATTTGCATTCTCAGTCCTGTCACGATAAATTTTGAAGTTCAAAATATTGCTGTAAATATAGACGATAAACGATAATACTGAAACTGATTTATGCCACTGACACGATAACCCAAGAGCAGATTTAAACCACAAAAACTATTCTAAATGTATAATATAGGAAATCATGAGCTGCAATAAATAAATAGCAGAATGAAACGCTGTAGTACTTTTTTGCATCTGTAATGAGTCATAGAAGTTATTCATTCAACCTTGTACGGCTTAAATCTTATCATATGGCCAAAAAATAACCAAAAAATCCCTGTAATTCACGATAAATATTCCCACCAAAAAACACTGTTGCAGTGTTCATATATTGAACGAAGTTGTATAGTAATTAGCAATATGGTAATTATCATGACAGGCCTAATGTAAATATGTATTTTCATTTAGTTACTTCCCAACACACAAGAACAAATGAATTTCACAGTCACTTACATGGTCTCGTCATTCTGAAACTCCAATTTGCCTGACACCTCTTCATAGTCCTCTCCAGCCTTGGCAGTGCCTTCGATGGTGTGGTAGGGCACCGCTACCTTCCCCCTCGCCCCGGATGTCCGATGGACCTTCACCTGCATGTTCCCCACACTTTCGCTCACTCTGGTGTTGTCGCTCTCAAAGGTGAAGATGCCAGCGTGGTCGTCGTCGTATATGGTTACCGTGGCAGTGTGCGCCTTGCCCAGAGCGGCCTTTGGGGGGACGTGAGAGGAGATGCCCACCATACTGTTACTGGATGTGATTGAATTGGGTTCGAGTAGGGAGACTTCGGCTCGGTGCACAATCCGCGGGTTACTGAGGCGAACGTAGAAGTGCTCGTCTTCTTCAAAAATATCATCATCTATGACGCCCACTGTGAACTCTTTTGTCGTCTCACCAGGTTTAAAGACCAAAGTCCCCTCTGCAAACTCATAGTCGGAGCCGGCGTTCGCAGTGCCATCCTCTGTGCGGTAGTCCACCTGTGCGGCAAAAATATTAAAATCTTGAATTATTAATATTTTTATTCCCTGAGCTGTTAAAACTTAAAGAGCAATTATGAACCATGTTATAACATTAGCCTATTCAAAGATATATTCATGCATGTTTGAGTAATTCTGTACTGTATTTGAGGGTAGAGGGCTCAGTTTTCACCTACCCTCTATCCCTACCCACTTCTCTTTGATTACTTGCAAATAATCTAGGTCATACGTGTAGGGGTTTAAAATTATCCATTTATTTTTCAGCAATAAAATGTGTAAATGAAAAATTTGCTATGAAGTTCTGCAGTTTTGAACAGGAAGTCTATGGACCTGTTTTTTTCATTAAGCCGATTTAGATCAATATTGCAGTTTGCAATGAACAAAATGTAAATGAATGCTCCACATATGTTATAGTTTCATTCTAAAAGCACAATATCTCTTCTCTAAATGTAACCTTGAGCATATTCCCAGCACTTACCTTCACAGTGCAGCCGCTCTCTCCTCCATGCCTGCTAACTGTCAGCTTCATAGAGCCACAGTTTTCAAAGCACTGGTAATGGGAAGGGTCAAACTGCAAGTAGATTGTGTTGGGGTCTTCTTCCTGACCACTGGCCTCATGACAGCTCACCACTTTCCTCGCTTGGTCCGCCGCGTGTTTTTTCAAGATATTTCCGGCCCCTATCATCATACGCGTGGCCTGAATGCGATAAAAGGCTCTGCTCTTCTGCTGCTGCACTAGTACTTGATAGTTGGCCATCTCGATCAACTGTTCCATGTCTTTCTCTGGGTGTCTCTGCTTTAACTCTTTCAAAGTACGAGCCATCTCTCGTCTGGCCTCTTCTTCCTGATCTTGCTCTGCACTAGTCCCTCCTTCCTCCACTCCCTCCAACATCCCATCTAAAGCCTCTTTGGGATGGGTGTGCGAGTTCACCCCTTGCCCGTCCATCTCCAGGTCCATCTTCGTAAACATGGCGTCTCCCTCCGATTCGATGATAATGCCACGGTTTTTGTCGGCACGGTACCTCTTATTGACGTACTTATAGAAGAGCAGGCGCCTATCTGCGATCCAAGCTTGCAGCACACATAGAGGGAAGAATAGGAATGTAAGTACTGCCTCCCAGACCTCCACCTCCCCCGGCGTCGACACGGACAGGATAAGATACAGCCAGATATATGCAAAAATGCTCCAGGCGGCGGTGACAAAAAACACCCGTAGGTGCTTTATCTTGCGGGTCTCGCTCTCTGGAACTACGTAAACACAGATAGCGATGATGATGAACATGTTGAAAGCAGCGCTCCCCACTATAGTGCTAGGCCCCAGTGCACCTGCTTCAAAATCATGCCCAACCACTTCAATAACAGACAGAAGGATCTCAGGAGCAGATGAACCAAGAGCCATTAAAGTTAAGTTGGATACGGTTTCGTTCCAGATGCGTACCGTGGTCGTGGTGGTCTCTCCGTTAGGTTTTTTAATAGTGATTTCTTTTTCCTGAGAGGTGATGACTTCAATGGAGGACATGAAGCGGTCTGCTATGATGGACATACCCAGGAACATGTAGATAAGAGCAGCGAAATACACTATGGCACGCGCTACTTTATCCCCCACGGCCGGGTTCTGAGGGTTCCAGAGGGGCAGAACCACACCTTCAGAGCAGTTGTCTTCACTAGAGCAGTTAGCTGGAGCATGGCCAATGTCATCAGGACTGGCACTGCCCTGGGACAAGTGGGTAACCCCTGGCAACAAGACCAGTAGAATGGAAACGAACATGCCAGGGCAGGAGGGCAGGAAACTCTTGTGCTTCAACATGGTGGCTGGATGAGCTTCGTCTTCACATGTAGCTGGTCATAACAGCCTATGGAAAACATGGAAATAGTATAGTTCAAAACAAATAGAAAGATTCTTAATTTCTTAATTTCTTAATTTCTTAATTTCTGTTGCTTTTTGCTTAAGTTGAGCACAGTTATTTTTTGTAAATATGTATTATTTTTCCACGCAATACCACGGTGATTACAATAAATGTTGATGATTGGGAAATTTGTCTCAGTCTGCCTCCTACTTCGACAACATCGAGCCGGCTTCCCCATACAGATCTTTGGAGAGGCGAGCCCACTTACAGCAAGAGTGCATGCTTAGCAACACCAGCTGTAATTTACTAAAAAAGGATGAATACATTTAATGGCAAAGCAATAACAGCTCCATGGAGACAAGCCGGAACTTCCACCAGAAAAGTTACATAGTGCCCCTTTAAGCCCACTCATTAGAATATTTTTGGCTGTTATAAAATAAACAAATCATCTGTACTGAGCAAGCTTATCTAACTCCCACAGATAGCATGGCTTATTTGTGTAGGCCAATGTAGAAAATGCTACGCTCTTCACCTGGATTACCGGAGAAGCTGTGAGTCAGTCCACTCTGTATGTACTGTAGAGCGGATGGAGGTCCAAAAATAATCCTTCCTAACAATGAAAATGATGAGACCTGACCTGTACTTGGTTTTCTGTACAGGGCTGTATTTATGAAATTATTTTATAATACATTACAGTACAGTGTGTTGTTTTAACTTCCAACTCTAGAAAAAATGTCTAATGCAATGTAACAATAGGCATCTGAGCTTCGATGTGAGTGTTTCATGCACAAGAGAAATATGTGAATCAAAAACACCTGGTTACAGTTAATCAATGGATTCTTGTATGAATTTTAACACTGTCAGTCTTTAATGGGCTCATGTTATGCTATTTTCTGATCTGTGTTATAATCTTGTTTCCTCATCACACATGTTTAACACACAAACTCTGCATATTTCTTCTCTCAAACAGAAAACACTCTGTTCCACCTTGTGATGTCATGTGGTAATACAGGAAGTGCGCCACTATGTTTTTAAACTCCATACACTTTCACTAGAATCATTTGAATAATTTTAGCCCTGGAATTGCCTATCTCTACTGAAAAAAGGTAAAAGGTACCTGTTAACTTGAAAAATACCGCTTCATGACATCACAAGGTGGAACAGAGCATTTTGAGCTTTGGAGATGTAGACTAATAATAAAGGGTTAATCAAACATGTGTAAATGAAACAAAACACAACTCCAGGTATGTTTTTGATGAGGTAACGACATTATAACATGACTTACAAGAGTCAATTTTGCGTAATATAGAACCTTTAACATTTTCTCTTTTGTTTTTGTCTTTGCCGCATTGGTTTACCCTTTTTACATATTTCTCCTTATCAAATTCTGCACAGATGCAAACAATCAGAAAGAAACCAGATTACTCACATCAGATGAAACTGTTTGCATGACATTTCAATAATCTAACTCCAGAAATCAGAAAATGATCAGATTTTTGGTGTGCACGTAAACGTAGCCAATATCCTACAAATTCAAACACATTCTGAGCTTCTTGACAGCACTATGGCCATCACTGCTACGCCTATACCTCCCCAGAAGACACATCTGCTCCCATGTGAGAGCGCTAAAACACAGAAAGCTAGGAACGTAATGTGGTGCCTTCTAATTAATATTTAAGACCATGTCAAAAATAGGTACAGCAAGAGAAATCTGACAATGCCTTGTGTGAGCAGCCACAAGCTCTCATTGACATGCAGCAGAGAAGAGCAGTTATCTTCTTCCTAACCTGCATAACGAGACTGTCCAGTCCCCATCAGAGTGTTGTAATGACAATGGAGCAAACTGCGACTGAAATTAAAGGTGGACTGTGTAACTTGTCTGGTGGAGTGATTGTCACCTGCTGGTTTCCACTGAGACGTTACTGCTTTGCCTGCACATTATGGCATGGAACTTGTATATCTTACTAAAATACTAAAATACTAAATTCACAAAATTACGGGTCCAATATTATGAAAAATTGTCTCTTATAAGCTTTATGTTATATGTTACAGACTGGCATTTCTAGGGCTGAAATCATCCAAATTATTCTAATGAAGGTGTATGGAGTTTAAAAACACAGTGGAGCACTTCCTGTATTACCACATGACATCACAAGGTGGAACAGAGTGTTTTCTGTTTGAGAGAAGAACTCAGCCTAAGCAGGATTTGTGTGTTAAACATGTGAGAAGGAAACAAAACACAACTCGGGTATTTTTGTGACAAAGAAACAACATTATAACATAGATAAAGATTAGTGTAATATGGGCCCTTTAAATGTTCAAACAGACCTTGAAAAACATACATTCTTACTCTGAGCAGGGCCGCCTCTCCACATATCTGACCTATTACTTGTCCTGATGGCATCATCTGCTTCTTTCCATAGTTATATTTAAACTATGGCTGCACTAAACTAAGCCATATTGTGTAACATTCCAGGCAAAGCAATAACCATTTAGACAAGCAGGTGGTGGACTCAGAAAGTTATGTAGTGCACCTTTAACTTATCATTTTTGGCTACAAATTGTGTGTGTCTAGTTTATTACACAACAAGGGCTAAACACGTTGCCAATGTCTTTGAAGGCAGATCAGCACCATGGAGAGCGCCTTCACTCACAGCAAGCAGTGGGTATGACCTTCCCTTTGCCTCTGCTCTGTGTGCTGTATTCAGAAACCAGTTGGCTTGGAAGATTTAAACAAGATGAATCACTCGCCTTATACATCACCAGAGCCAAGACGACAGGACTTCATGTGTAGCACAAAATACGCACTCAATGTGGCACACAAAATCTGAGTGGGTGATGTTTCGTTTCTATGGTAAAGCAAGCTCTCTCTAGTTGAAGGGGAAAAAAAAACGGCATGAGATAGAAATGATGATATGTTATCTTGTAATTTTGTGCCAAGAATAGAAAAAGTTTTTAGACAAACTTCAAAGACTGAAAGTTCTGACCTCTTTGCACAACATAAGCTGTTCGCCAGCAGCTGTAAAATTAAATCTTCATGTTCCCTTTTTAATAACACAAGCTCCCAGCCTATCTTAATTCTCATTTCTCATCAAACATTAGTAGATAGCACACAGTTTATAAGGATATTCTAAATGTAAAACAAGACACTTTTTGGCATAGACCTGATAACACTAGTGTATATGTGTAACTGGAGAGATCAGGTTTGAGGTTAGCAACCGCTGTTCACAATGACTCACGCAGAAGGCAGTTATTATGGCAGAGAATAGATGCTGTAGAGTTTGACTGTTTCACATGATGTCAGCCTCCCTTTTGAATGCTGTGGGAATTGTCATGGGAATTTAACCAGCAAACAATGAGGAGAATTTGAACGCATTGAACCTGCATTAAAAGAGTCCACACCAGATAAAGAAAACAAGCATGAGGGTGTAAGCATAATGAAATAGGCTCGTATGCACTGTTTGATCTAAATGGGATCTGCATCGCTTACCTGCAGTTTTCTGTGAGTCAGCTCAGTGGAAGTTGTGGCCCCGGGAGATGAACTTATCGCTGATATCACTGTGGAAAAGATATATATAAAATCCACGGTAAAGCAAACACTGATATAATAACATAACAAACACTAAACAAAATTCCGATGCAGCCACGTTACAGGACCCAACAAGAAGGCAAAAATACAGCGAACATATGTAATGGTCCTATCGGTGCGCACTGGTGCCAAATACCCCCAGACACCTTGGGTCGCAGCTGAACCGTGGAAGCATCTCACTCACCGTGGCTTGGTCCTCTTGCACCCGTCCACCGACAGCAGACACCCCTTGATCCATGCACACCGCTCAAACAGCTCTCCCGTAATGGCTTGTTGCGCTGCCGTCTTGTCGCTCATCCACTCTGTTCTCTGACTATTTTGCTCCCTCCTCTCCCTGACATACTCTACATCAGCAAACTTGCGGAATCTTCCCCCTTTTTCTCTTTAAATTCGCCGAGCTCCCACAACGGCAACGCCTCCCTTAAGTAAAAAAAGATGCGCCTTCCTCTTTTGGCTACAATGGGTTGCTGATGCGTAAAATAAAAACAAAAAACCGACTGTCCCGATTGTCCCGTTTGGATCAAATCTTCAAACTAGTTATATTCAAAGACGCTTCCCCCAGTTACTGTGACCCGGGCTGAGCAAAAGAGGTGCACATAATAGTAGGCGTGCATGAATGGACAGACGCACACGTTACAGCACACGGACAATATGGTAATGAAGCAGAGCGAAAGACATAAAAACAGGACCGAGTGGTGTTGTGGGAATGCCGTTATTGGATGTTGTCTTACTTTATGGTGCTGCCCGCTACTGTGGCACAATTGAGGCGAAAGGGAAAAGGAAAAAAAGCGGTAACACTGCAGAAACAGGGGAGGAGACGTTCGCACACACGGCCGGTGCTCCAGACTGCGCATCAGGAGCGCAGCAGTCAGCAGTGGGGCTCTCCTCAATCCTCTCACTGGGATGGACCTATTAGTGTCAGCGCTTACCCACTGTAATAACCCGCGAGTCCCTGCACTTGGATAGAGATTTTATGTGTGATCTTGACCAAGCAATTAGCCCCAGTAAAAAGAGACAAAAGCACCAGTAAAAAAAAGTCACCTCTTAGTTAAACACTTTACATTACATTACGTATCTGACTGTTAAGACAAGCTCTCCATGTTATCCTGTGATTATTTTTGCATACTCTCAGTGTGATTTGGCTGGTTGGCTACACTATTTGGAGTATAAGTTATATTTAAACTATGGCTGCACTAAACTAGGGCTGCACCATTAATATCGTTGCAAAATCGTTGCAGCCCTCTACACAGCCCTAATTCTGCTCTGATATTGGAATAATGGTACATGGTAAATGGTCACATTTTTATATAGCGCTTTTCCACCTTCAAGGCACTCAGCACTTTACATCAAAGAACCACTCACCCATTCACACACCAGTATACGCAGACACTGGGGATGAGGGGAGTTAAGTGTCTTGTCCAAGGACACAATGACAGCATTCACTGAGGGGAGTAAGTGTCCTTTCCAAGGACACAATGACAGCATTCACCTGTGAGAACTGGAATCGCACTGCCAACCTGTGGGTCAGTGGATTTGACTGTTCTACCAATGATGTTTATGTTGAGAGCAGGATTCAAACTGCCAAACTTTGGATCAATGGACAAACACTAAACAAACAGACAAACAGCTATTGTGACTCATTGACTAGTACAATAATTGCTGACTATTTTAATAACCGTTAGTTGTTATCTGGACTATACACACATGCCAAAAGAACTTTTATTACAAAAAACAGCAGCATTGTTTAAACTTAATGATAAAAAAAACAAAGGAACAGTTTGTGATTTGTGTCAGTATTACACTTCCACAAGCATTCACTCAACATATTTTTGCCTTTGTCTGGTTAGAAATAACAGTTTGAATATTAGCTGAGTATTCGACTACTAAAGTAATGTATTTTTGCATATTTTCAGTGTCATTTCCATGCTTGACTGCTCCTGTTATGGTTTCTGGCAGGTTGGCTCAAGTTCACATTATCTTTAGATGGTTTGGCATTGATTCTAAATGATGGGAATCCAAAGGAGGGTTTTGTTGGCAAAGATTTAAAATGGAATATAATTATAACCTTTTAAGAATTAAAACGATGCTGATCAAACGGCACCTCTCTGAAGTTTTGTATGGACTTGGGATATATTTTGCTTACTCTGCTTCTTGTGATCCAGACCACGTTTCAGGGTTTATTGAAGTCACATTTTATGATGACAAATGAATAACAATGCAAAGTTTATTTTAAAAGCGTGTCTATAATGAGAGCTTGGGTACTTTTTCTGCTTTAGGCTTTAACATTTTCTCTTATGAATATACATTTTGATGTAAGCTAGATCAATTTGTTGGGTATGATTTCCAATTTCTGCTCTTTATAATAAGAAGTTGGAGCATCTTCCTATATAACAGAAGCTGCATTGACCAGAATAAAACACTTTTTAAATGTTTGATAGAGACAAACTGTAACCCTCCTGATGGTGAATCAGTGCAACCTCTTCTGGGATTTTTAATTGGAACAGGGCCATCATTAAAGTGGGTTAAACACTGTGACTAAACATCTATTAGTTTGAAATTCAACTTTGCAGCTGCCATGGTTACCTCATCGGCTCACAGCTAAAATGCCATCTTAAAGGCACACTATGTAACTTTTCAGAGGGTCCACCACTTGCTTGTCTCTGTGGCTTTGCCTGAAAGCTCCACAATATGGCATTGAATGTGCCTATCTCCATGGAGACAAGCAGGTGCCACAAACATGTTACAGAATGCATGTTGTTAAAGGTATTTCACCTATAACTATAAATATTTCAAGGACATGCAAACTTGGTGCCCCAAATGGACTTTAATAATCTGGTAATAAACATTTATACTCACACCTGCACCTGTTTTTAATGTTTTAAATGGACCTATGTACTTATTTGTTTTGTTTTTAAATAGGTAAAATTTAAAAATAACTGAATAAATGCAAGACAAGTAAGATTTACAGTATATAGTGGAACATTCTAGGCAAAGCAACAACATCTCCATGGAGACAATCAGTGGACAGACCCTCTGCCAGAAAAGCTACACAGTGCATCTTTAATTACGATTACGCAACATATCATCCCAATCCACCATCTGCTACTAAAAGTTTTGAACTGTGAAAAGCTGCCACATCCACTGAGGCGCATTCACATAGACGGTAAAGTCTATCTTTCATTAGGACAAGATCCATTTGTTTTATATCTGTGGGTGATTGCCTGTAATAATTATAGTGCAGAGGCTGTAAATTACCCTCCTGAACCGACTGTGGTAAACCTAAGAGAGAGGTAAAAGAGATTAGACTGAGAGGAGGACGGCCACACCACAGGGACACCCATTTTACCTTTGAAAATATACTGAAATCAAGTCATGGAGAGTCCTAAAAAGTCAGAAATATTCAAAGCAGAGTGAGTGATTCATTCATTTTGATTGCCATATTTAATCACGTATAATTAAATGAAATTAAAGCTCCGGATATATAAAGTTCGATGACATTTCTCTTAAAACTAGCAGCGGTGCCCCTATTAGACATACTTAGCCTCAAATCTCTTAAGGATTGGAGCAAATACCATTCAGTGTAAAAGCAAATGGTGCCCACACAGTGCAGTCCTGTACAATCCTCCACCTCATAAATGTTTTACCAGATGCCTCTTCACGTTCACATATAGATCTTCCATGCTCTGCTCTCAACACTGGGAGGTGAAATGACATTGGTTACAAACATATATATCCCAAACAGCCTCTCCATCCTCTTTATTAAGCTGCCTGTGAGCTCTGCTGAGAGTGTCTCCTGTAGCCAAAGTGATTTATTGTGTCATATTTGGACCACATGGACTTGAACGAAAAGGGCTGTGCAAACATGGTGCATTTTTCACATATGCTTATGTAGACTTGCATGAACTAAGCTACTTGTTGTTTTTCTTTTTTTTTAAAAACAATTTTACAAAGAGACCTTGTGTGTGCGTGTGGAGTCATAGTGTGCTTTTTTGAACATTTCTTTTGTTTTGTTGTTATGGCTTAAAACAATAGGATTTGTCAAATATGTACATTTCAGTGGGGCACTGTATACGTCTTTAGATGGAGGGTCCGAAACCTTCTATTAGATGTTATTGCCTGAAATGTTTCATAAAATCACAATCTTCATGGAGATGAGCAGGTGACTCCACTGTTATGGAAATCTTTACTTACAGTGTTTTACCTAATTTACACTTTGTCATATAGATTGGGTACTGGTGTGCAGACCTCTTAGTCCCAGTTTCTTAACTCTTAGTTCAATTATATCTTATCCATTTGACCTGAAGATCCAGTGCACTGTGCTCTGTTGTCCACTGTCTGATGCTTATTAGACAAACTTCTTATCCTATGTCCCAACAAGTGTTTCGTCCTTGTGCTCCTTTAAAGGGTCTAAACTGGTTTTCTGGTTCATGTAATTCGTATCTGTGTGGTATAAATATGCTGTATGTACTGACACTGACACTGACACAGCTTAGGGTAAGACCACACTTTGTCCAGGACAGGTAGCTTTTTACAGTTTCTTAAATAAATCAGACTCTTTGATTCAAGACAACCTCTCAGTTCATTCTATTCTTTAGTTGTTTTGCTTGTAGAAATTCCACAACAACACCAAACCTGGTATTTTTGGCAATAAAAGCAAAGTAATGAAATTTTCCTGAGACAAGCAGGTGACGGACCCACCCACATCTTTAAACATTATAGTCCAGGGTTAGGCACTCGGGATGCTCCGGGGTCCCCATGGTTGTTAGAAAAGAGGGCCATGTTAACTGGTTATATACATTTTATAATCACTACTCTATTACATCTTTATTAGCTAGAAAATGATTATATTTTCCCTTATATAAGGCAGTAGCTTCTTAGGCGGCCAACATAGCACTGGGGTAAAGGGGTGGGTGGGAGAAAAAGTTTGTCAAACACTGCTTTAGTGAAGGAAGCTCTCTTTTTAAAATGACTTTAATCATTTATACTTGTCCTATTTAGCTTTTCTTTTTTTTTTTTTTAGAAGAGCGTTTTGTTCAGCGCTGACAACATTATAATCTGTTAAACAAAATTGCTCTTTCATTTTTGGTGTAAGCAGCTTCTTGTGGGCAGAGCGTCAAAAGCAGCATGACTCCTTTTGCATGTTCAACAAAAATGCCCTTATGCATTATACATAGCTTAAAAACATTTTGACGGGTCTAGCTCTTCCCGAGTGTCTTTGGGCTGGTGAACTTGTAGCTACTTCAACTGTTTTAGTGCCATTTAAGTCGTTCTGGGCATCTGTGCACTTATAATCACCCTTCACCTTTTGTACAAGAGTTATATCACTGCTAAGAGTATTACCTAAGCTAACACTTGCTGTGAAATACATTGACCTACTTCTTGTTCATTTAACATCTGTTTTGGACCTCTTCAAGTTGCCATTTTTAGCAAATCCCCCATTGAATTATTTTGTCTGTATCCTAAGTCTTATCTGCACAAATCCCATAGCCTCACTTCATATTCAACTTCCCACATTTGTGTTGACATATCTTCCTGTAGTGCATACGCCTTGTGTCAGTGAATGTATTTTAAGTGTATTTAAAGGTCAGAAAACATTTGGCATCTGGTTAGGGGCTAGAAACAAACCTCACCGTGGTAGTGTTGCCATGGTAACCTCATTGCGACTGTGTATCCACGGTCTTTGTAGTTGCCATCCCGCTGGGCTATTTTTGCTTGGAATAAACTAATTATTACAGTTGCTTTTTCATATTTACAATGGGAAAAAGTGTGGACGAAACATGGCTCCAACTGGCTCTATTGAAAATGCTGAGACAAAGAGGATCGTGTTTATTTGAGAGGGAACATTTGTTTGATAATCCTCTAGTGTCAGGGAGCTTAAAGTGCATATGACAGGTTTTCATGTTTTTCTCATTATTACTTAGTGTGGTGGGATAGTACTTGTGGTAAATATCATAGTTTTACATTAGTTAAGTGGCAGTTGGTAGGAAAAGAGTAGTACAAAAACAGGAAGTAGCGGTGACTTGTAAAATGGATTAGGCCTACCTCTATGTCATCAACACCGTATAGTCCAAGGTAGGCATTTTTCTGGCGGTTTAACCCTTGATTTAACAAAATAAAAGTTTTTCAATAAAGTTTATTTTTATTTGTCAAATTATAACTATTGTACTCTTTTTTGAGTCTTGTTAACATACACTACCAGTCAAAAGTTTGGACACGCCCCCTCTCATTCAGTGTTTTTTTTTTTCTTTCTTTCTTTTTACTAATTTCTACATTTTATACACATACAGAACACATCAGACATATGAACTAAGATATATGGAATTTTGTAGCAAAGATAAAAATGTTAAATAACTCATACTCAAATAACTTTTTTCATATTTTATATTCAAATCCTCAAAGTAGCCACCCTTTGCTTTGTCGAAAAATATTTAGTAGTTAAATAGAGTTATTCAACTTTTTTTGCTACATAATTCCATATATTTTCTTCATATTGATGTATTCTGTATGTATATAAAATGTAGAAAGTAGTAAAAAAAAATATATATATTGACTGAGAGGGTGTGTCCAAACCTTTGACTGGTAGTGTAGTTGCTAGGTAACAGTTATGAAATACCTCTACATATGTCATATCTGCTGTCCATGTCCAACCAGGAAGCAAAATTATAAACTTTTTAATAAAATTTTAAATATAATTATGCTGTGTTATCTATGTTTTAGTGTAATGAGTACTCTATTCTGTGCACTTTAAAGAAATACACTGTTTCATTCATGTCAAAATGATGTTAAAATGTTGGTCAAAACTATTTATCAAAATCAGCCGGTGGAATAAGCCATGTTGCCTTTGGATGGCTCCTCCAAGCTACTTTTTATCAGTTAAAAAATCGATAATGCTTTGAGAAAAACACATTTCATTACAGAGACCCTAAGGCCAGCAGTTCAGGGACATTACATTGATCCGGCCGTGTTTCTTGAATAGTGGAATGGTTTTTTGACTTCCATAGCCTCTAGTTTTCCTCTGGTACTACACGGATATTCTGTAATGGAGGAAAAATCACTTAAAACATTGTCCCTAGGTGCTGGTCGAACAGATGCAGCTGCCTGTGACCAACTGTTCTTAGGGGAGTCCAGATTCTAATTAAATGTTATTAATTAGAACTCGACATTTACAATATATATTCACATCAATATACTTCTTATCCAGTTGTGTTATTTTGGTTTTGAAGTTGAGTAACTACCATCTATGTTTGAAGGGCTATTGGTAAATCAATCCCTCTAATGAGGCCATCTGTTGCTGTCACTAATTCATGTCTAATTCAAGTTTCCCCCTTGTGGTCAAAATGAAAACTGTAGGCGTGTATGGAAAAAAACAAAACAAAACATATAGTCTATGATTATAACATACTAATTACAATGATCAAAGTATGAGTATTTAAACAGTCAGCTACTCACGTTTGCAGCCCTTTATTCCCCAAAGCTGTGTCACTGGTACATTGTATATTTATGCTATATGTAGTTACAATTGTATGTGTTTAAACTATGCCTACCGACTATTTACTCTCGGAGGAATTATAGGCCTATTTGTGCATTTAAATATTTTCATTTTGTGTACGAGGTTATTCCAGGCAAACATTCAACTTTTTAAAGATTTCTGATCACTCCTAGAAATGTATTTACTTTTTTTCTGCATCACTGACATTGATAGTACAGTAGACAACAGGTCTTATAAATAACCACTAGAGGGTACTCTAAAATAAGTAATATATCAGCTGGCCTTTCAAACAGAGGAGGTGTTCAACATGTTGACTCATTTACCATATAACTTTGCTTTCAACATCCGAATTTAGGTATTTATAATTTTGACACAGAAGTCATCAAGACCTGGATGGACAAGAAAACAGTGGAAGGCCTAAACTGGGACTTGGCTGTTTCAGAAATGGATGCAATCTACAAGATGAGCCGTGAAAATCATGAAAATCTGCGTCTCTAGCAAAACGAATACAAAATAAAATGCACAATATGGGCCAACAAAGCTTGATAAATCCAGTGTAATATGAAGGGATTATAGACGCACGATGTGGCCCAGAGGTTTCTTAGCGACCGTCTGCAGATGGAGCCAAACCACCACGTGCACCTCAGACCACCACGTGCACCTGTGGCATTTTAGCCTTAATGCTTCGCCTGGACTAAATTTAGATCACAGCAGACAGCGGGAAAGTGACTGATAAATGACCAGTCTGCCTCGCGAATCCAGAATGTTAAAAGGATTTTGTTATCAGCGAGTCACTACAAATTATTTTAAATTTAAGATATACTAAAATTATAAATTGAAAAAAGGGACATTAGTACTCTGCGTTTGACTCATCCTTCAATGCCACCGGGGGAGCCGTGGGCGGCCATAGTAACCCGGGAAGCCACTACCGTAGTGTTTCCAAACCATAGGGTTCTTGAGATGAGATTTAAAACAAAGGTTTAACTAGTATTTCAATATAAAACGTAAAATGAATAATAATATTTCTTATACGTTTGGAATGAATATCAATGAAATAAGAATATAATATACTAGTTATCAAATTTACAATGACGAAATGACGAAATATTGGTACATTATATAGGGGGTACTCAAAATGTGAGACAATGCATAAGGGTGGGGCTACTCCATACTAAAAGCCTTAGCACACTAAAATCTCAATCACAAATGTATAAACTGAATAGACACTCCTTACTTAGAGCTAAAATATAATCCGTATATAATATGACATTGACCCTACCTTGTAACAGTAAAGATAAATTGCCCAGACCTTAACTTGACCGGAGATCTTCTTGTCCCTGCTCTTTGCAATGACCTATGAAACCATTATACATACATCAGTGTTAAGGAATACGTAACAGTGAATCACAGGATCCTCAACTGACCACGTTCTGCAGTATTACAGTAGTACAGTTTTCTTCAGCGCTCCTGTGAGGACTGTGGATCTGTACTAATAACAAATAATTGCATCTTGACCCAGGGGAGTCAACAGGAGGGGGGCAAAGGGGTCTGTTGTCCAGGGCCCCAGGGTCTTAGGGGCCCAGAACTAGACCCTCCTCCTATTCATTTATATTAGAGGGAAGCCCATGTGAGGCTTCTTGACCCGGGCCCACAAATTTATGGCAACGGGCCTAGACCCATAAATGACCCTTGTAAAAAGTTATGGTGTCTGGTTACAGCTTTTTTTTTCGATTAGTCGACTAGGGAAATGATTATTTCTATTATACTTTTTTTTTTTTTTTAGAAATAAAAGGTGATGGTGACTGTAGGCTCCTAGATAGACAATATTTACAAATAAAGTAGAACATTTTTATATAAAAATGCTTCTGTCTTTGTTTAAAAAAAAGTCTGTATTGTCCAGATAACAATTACAATGATCAAAATTATGATTATTTTAATAGTCGACTTGTTACTGCTTTGCCAATTGATCGCTGCAGCCCTGTACTTGCTTAAGAACTAACCTACATGAATAGCTTGTTTCTAGTTATCAGTTAAATCGAAATCATAGTGCCTCAGAAAATGGCACATGAGCTGACAAAATGAACTTGTAAAAATAATTTAACAGGGACAAAACATGAGAAAAATGGTGTGAGATGGATACAAAAAGCAACAAAAAACAGTTGCCGCCTGCCCTGCCCCCTCATCGGTCTCTAGGGAACCAGGGATTATGGAAATGTAGGAGAGAGAGAGAGAGTGACAGACAGTGAGGAAGAGGAGCAAGCGGCGAAGGCAGACGGAGGCGCGCGATTGGTAGAACAGTCAAACATCAAGCGTGATACAAATATTCCTACAGCAGACACTAGACCGGGAAGGAGACTCAGGAAACTCATATCAGGAGAACAGCCTGTAGAGCGCATTTCCAAACCAGTTTTTTTCCAACATGTAGATCTCGCTGCGTGTAACGGCTCAGATTTCCTTCATGCTCCTCTTTTGAGATTCGCAAACAGGCAACTTTTTATTTTTGGAGACGGTAAAGGGATGCTGGTGAGATGTGGAGAGGTAGGTTTTTCCATGTTATTGAATCTGACTGACAAAGTAGGAGCATCTGGCACAAATCCGACCAGACAAAGGTATTTCACATTTAAAGAAATCAGCTGTAGTTTAAAACCAGTGGTATTGTGAAGTCTTCGGATCTCAATGTAAATAAACAATATCAAGGCAATGTGAGTGTTAAGAATGTATAGGGATGCCATTTAAATTAGTCTTGAAGCAACAGTTGAATTGAAAGCCATATTCTCAAGCCATAAGAGGAAACAATAAAATACAACTCAAAATAGTGTAATTTTGAGATGGTTTAAGAAAAAGTACGTGTTAAAATAGGTGCAAAAGTCAGATATTTTGCCTGACTGAGACTCACAGGGGAGCATCAGGGCGCGTGGACTGATTTAAACTCCTAAGTGCTTCCTGAAACACTTTGCAAAGGGGGTCATTCCCGCGGTCGGATATAAACACAGAGCATGCAGTGAAGGCTTATCGATTTGGGCAGAAATTGAAGTTGAGCTGTAGGCACCCGGCAGGTGTTTGAGACAGGGGCAAACGACAGGTGCTGGCAGGATCGACCATGGCGTTCACCTTCGCGGCCTTCTGCTACATGCTTACTTTGGTACTGTGCGCCGGTCTCATCTTCTTCGTCATCTGGCAGGTGAGTAGACTTCTTCCTCTATGTCAATGTTTTATTTCTATAGCATATTAACAACAACACCAGCTGCCCAAAGTTTTTCGCATCCACACAGTAAGTGCAAGATCATACATTAAGATAAGTACAAATATAAAAACAGATCAAAATACAGCTTGTGTCGAAAGCCGAAGCAAAGAAGTGTGCCTTAAGAGATTTCAAAAACTCAAAAAAGAGACCGAGCAGCTCTGATGTGCAGAAACAATAAAACATTAACATTGTCCCTCTAAACTCAAA
>KN484772.1:102887-122711 GCA_000787095.1 Periophthalmodon schlosseri
TTCTTCTTTGTGCCAAATCAAAGCTTATTTAAGACTCAATATAATTATGCTACTTTGAATTTGGTGGAATGTTTTTGTTTTTTTTTTCTAATTACTAATTGCTGTTTTATCTCTAGTGTACAGGGATCGCCTTATTCTTCTCTCCAGTGAAGTTATCTCATTTGCATTTATGCTATAGTCATTTTAGCAAAGTATTTCTTCTTGGTAGAGTTTGAGGTTCGATATACAATTATTATGTACAATAAGCAATTGAAACTAGCAATGTTATTCCTCATGAGACATATCGATGCAGTGTTTTTAAGTCTGTGGTATCTGTGTTACTGTTCTGGTTTGTTAAAGGTGCACTATGCAACTTTTCTGGGGAAGGTTCAGCCACTTGCTTGTTTCTATGGAGATGTCATTGCTTTGCCTGAAATGTTCCACAGTATGGCATTAAATATGTTTTTATTGCTCAAAAACATCTTCAAAAACATGCATTCTTACTGGGAGTGTGGCCATCTCTCTAAAGATCTCACTTAGGCCATGTAACTTGGCTTGGTGGTGTCATCTGCTTGTCTCCATGGAGATAAATAAGTTGAATGCCTTACTGTGGAACATTTCAAGTATAGCAATAACATCTTCACGGAGACAAGAAGGTGGCAGACCCTCCACTAGAAAGGTTACACAGTGCACCTTTAACTCTTATCTCAACAAACATGACCGCAATAGTGTTCTGAAGCCTTTCAAAGCCATTCACAGCTAAAGAGTCATATAATCACAACTGATATTAATTCATTATTCATACATTTTTAGAAGTTATGGTAATATAAGTGGACAGAGAATTGAAATGCAGTGTCAGTAATAATCAGCATATCTAGCGTTTTAAAGGAACTACGTAGTGTTACTTTATTTATTTCGCAGTGTACCAGAATAATGCCCATAGAAATAATAAACAGAATAGTGCAAGTTCAGTTTTGGGCAGCAGTGACACTAGCCTTGTTATTCCTGGGATCATTAAAAAATACATGACACTTACACTGATGCATTGGTTACTATTGCCCATATTTTGTTCTTTGAGAAAACAGTACTGCCATGCTGAGAACTTTTTAAACTGCCAAAAGCATAATAGTTTGATGTATTTTAGATAGATGTCATTCCCCAACTCAATATTCTGAAGTCATTGTTAAAAATATATATAACCACATATCAAATACTGTGTTATTAAGCTACTTTTAAGACATTATCATCAAGCTGCCTTTATATAACTGCTTTGAAGTCTCACATAATTTCTGACAGCAACATCTGGCTCTCCACAGAAAATTAACTGTAACCAATTAGGAAAGCTGTGAGGAAGCTTTGAACCAGCCAACCCTTCTTTGATATGCCTTTATGTCAGCTAATGAAATCCTAGCTAAACAACTGTCATTTTTGCTCTACAAAGCCAACTTCAACAGACTAACAATTCTTTGATGTGCATTTCTAGCCAATATTGCTAAGTTCAAAGGACACTGAGACCTCAAAACTAACTGAGTGTGGACAATCACAGTTAAAGCACACGAGGGGAACTTATTTGAATGTCACTGCATAGAGTTTTAGACGATTGTATTGTCTTTTATACATTTATCATTACTGTACAAGTCGATCTATGTGTTAATTTATATCTAACAGCCTACACTATGGTGTACAGTTAATAAAGTATTCTAATAAAATCTAATGGCAAAATTGACCACGAGAGAGATTCTTTTTCCCTATTTCAAATGGGTCAGGGATTGGTGCATTGGGGACTATATTTGCCCGTAATTCCCTGCCAAGTTCAAATAACTGGGAAGCTGGATGGAGTGGGGGACAAATTGCCACCAGCTAAAATGGCTGTGAAAGGCAGCTGCATTCAGAAGTGGCTGCACCAGGCACAAAAAGAACAAAATTACCCATCGACGATAGAAGATAATACTCTATAGCTGCCTTCAGCAAATTATTTTCTGAAATTACAGCAGCGATGCACAGTGCATTGCATAACAAAACTGAACTTGGCAGAAGTTCACTCGAAGCTGAGAAAAATCACCAATAGAAATGTTACTACTTTTAAGATTTTGAGGTAACACTTTATAATAATTACGCAAAGTTAACCTTGATAAAGTGTGAAAAGACTTAAAGAATGTCCAAGACAGGTCTAGTTTAAGAATGATCCGGGCTTAGTAACTACTTATTTAAAACTTATGTAATTAAAGGTGCACTACTTAACTTTTCTGGTGGAGGGTCCGCTACTTGTCCCAAGGAGATGTTACTGCTTTACCTAAAATGTTTCACAGTATGGCATTAAAGGTATTTTTCTTGCATTTTCCTTTTTTTTCTTTTTGCATATTTTTATTGCCATAGAAAATCCCTTGAAAATCATGCATTCTTACTGTAAGCAGGGTCACCTCTCCACAGATCTGACTTGTAACTTGGCCTGGTACTGTCGCCTACAACATTTCAGTCAAAGCAAAAACATCTCCTTAAGACAAGCAGGTGGTGGACCCTCCACTAGAAGAGTTACACTGTGCACTTTTAAGTGGTTACTAAACCTGAATCACTCTTACTAAACTATTTGTTCATTATGAATGAAGCCTTTCTTCATCCTTTATTAAGATGTAGTTATTATAAAATGTAGCAGTTTTTTCCCCCTCTAGTTTCTTTGAAGGCAAAATGCCCACGCACCGGTCTACTGGGACTCGTGTGACATTTGTAAGGTGGTGGCAGGTTATCACTTTGTCTATGTAATGATCCAGGCAGAGAACAGAGCAGCAAGCATAGAATGGCTTCAAGCTGGCATCGGTCTCCCCCTCCACTCGTACTCTCAAAAGGACGTATCATTCTCCCGCTGTCACCATGGAAACAGAATTGTGTTAGAATCCTGTTGACTCATTCCGAGGAGCGTTCATCCAGTTCAGTACATTTCGACACACTTGGACTTATCAGTATCACTTTAGAATAACTACACTATTTACAGCTTTAATGCATGAAGAAAGACTTAATTCATAATGAACAAATATTATTAAAATGCTTCAGGATTTAGTGACTACTAATGAAGGAGTTAATAGTTAAGAGTTAGTATGTTAATAGGGTTAGTGTGTTAATTAAGTACTTATTAAGCCTGAGTTATTCTTAATAAACTATTTGTTCATTATGAATTAAGTCTTTCTTCATGCTTTATTAAGGCAAATTAATACATCACCATATATCTAGTGTCAGTCAGGTATATTTATTCTTATAATTTCTCCACTGTAAACTGTGGTCTAATAGCTGCCAATTCAATTTTATTTCCAAGGGGTATAACTATCTCATGCAACGTTCTTGTCTAATTCTTCTTGTCTATTGTCTATCTGTTTCCAATGACATCTTTTTAGGCCCTTTTTAAAGCCAATTACACGTAAAGGTTATGAAGTGCTTTTCTCGTCTTATTATCAACATGCAATCCGAAAAGAAAAGAGTCAACAGATGTATGGAAAATAGTGTAAATACTGGAACAGCTCATTCGTGTGATGCTGTCACAACATTGTACGGGCCTATTGTGTGAGACTAGATGTAGGACAGATGACAATTCTGAGGAAGAGGCTCATTTTGTCAGCGTGTCATTGTTTTGGTTGTGTACAGTTGCTACAAATTGTACTGACCGTAAAAGCAATCAGTGTCGGGAAGTAATTAATTACATATAATATAATACATATACATATTCAGAATATACATTTTGATTAACTGTATACCGGCTTAGTTACTCTTTAATTTATGGTATTCCGTATTCCGAAAGTATTCCGAATTCAATACTCCTAATGCAAGTTTTAATGCCTGTCTTCAGTATTCCGTAACGAAATAGATTCAAAGCATTCTTTCCATCACTGAAAGCAATAGATTACAAATTAACTTAACAAAAGACAACTACAATGTATGAGACCTTATGTCCATGGTCTACAGCTGGTGAGGCAAGAAGTCATGATACAAATTGTTTTTAATATCAGCCTGTTTAATATATTTATCTATGTATCCATCTACCTGAGTATCAGACATCAAGAATCTCATTAACTCAATCCTTCATACCTGGATATTCTCTTTTTTCCTGTGCAATTGTCCCAACTTCTTTCTCTCTCTCCCCCTCTCCCTCTATCATTGCTGTACAGAAATATGTAACCATGGAAACAGTCCACAACTGTCTACATGCTCGCTGCGCGTCTGTTGGCATACACACATATACATATACACAATTGGCACAAACGCACTTGGCTGGTTACACTCTCAAGGACAGGCATAATTTTGTTCATTCATTATTATGCAAGGCCCTGGTGGATGTGGCTAATGATAGGATCTGTACTGACATGCATATATATGAGACACGTTTAAGAACAGCTAATAAGCCCTTACATGGGATAATTAATATGGAAGCAGAGCAGTGATTGGGTGCACCGTGAACGTGGTAAGAATATGGTATAGTTGTTTTTGGTTACTCTTGCCATATTTATGTATTTATTTATTTAACAAAAGCTTTATGTTGACAATATTAAGTCATTTGAATATTGCTCTTCTTACACCCTATCTTTAATATTATAGATTTTTTGTGCTGTTCATAGGTTTCAGCTTCCTGTTATAGGTGACATTTTGAGGACTTTTCACAATTCAAAAGATATAATATTTTGATTGAATTGTTTCAGTTGCTATGGTAATGATCCAAAATTTTCATAATGCTGAAGCCCATGGATACGGTATGTGATCCTGGGTATAATTTTGATTATCACAACACTTATTACAAAAACTAAACTGGCCATAGCCAAAAACATACTAATACTAATATGGCCCAGTGTTGGAAGAAGGTCTTAATTTTGTTACTTAAGTAAAAGTACAGACACTGAAGCAAAAAAAATCTCAAGTAACCATAAAAGTATCATATGAAAAAATCTTAAGAGTGTACTTAAAGAGTAAAAAGTAAAAGTTTTCAAATGCAGTGATTTTGATAAAGATTTGTGATGAATTTTGTTCAACAGAAACAACTGAAGTTTTTTCCCTAGCTTTTTTTCTTTGTATATTTTTGTTTGCTCAAATTATGAACATGTTCAAAATAAACCCTCAGCCTTTTCAGCAGGTCTCAGACAGTAATGAAAAAATACTTTTACTTTTCAGTCCAGTTAAAAAATGTAGTGGAGTAGAAAGTATAGATACCTGCTCTCAAATGTAGTGAAGTAAGAGTAAAATGTACCCTATTTAAAATGTACTTAAGTGAAGTACAGAAACCAAAAATTTACTATTTTACTACTTTTACTTTGATATGGGCCTACTAATAACAATAGAATATTCTGTTGTCATTGTTGTGGTTACAGCTTCATTTTGGGGATTAGACCTCTCTTGGACATGGCATGTTTTGGGGCCAGTGCTTCTTTTTATGGGAATTTTTAATTTGCGAATAAATCTGTTAAATAATTGATTACAGTCAGCTAATCCTGTTATTTCTATTATAAAATCAGTACAGTTTGTGTCATCCCAAACATAGAGAACATTTGACTAAAGGCAGGCTTGGAGGAAGATTAAACAAATGATTGAATAGATGAAAAAATCTATTCAATTATTTTTGTATGGTCCAAAATTATAACAGCAATCGCTTCACAGGGCTTTAATTTTTACAAAAAGTTAGAAAATCAAACAATAGTGACTGCTTTGAAACCTCAGCGTTTTAGAAAGCACTTGTTTCATGCTTAACACCTCAAATGGGTGAAATGGGACATAATCTGCAGTCTGCTCTTGTATAGTTAAAGCTGGACTGCGAGACAAGACCATGACTAATACAAACTGTCATCTGCCCCTGTCTCCATTATTATTAATATCACCTAAATGTGCATTCATTTTACTGGGAACATCAAGTCATTTGTTATGAAAGCACAAATTCCTATAGTCTCCTTTGCAAATGCTGAATGAGATGTCTGCAGTCCCCATAATGATTCAAAATGAACGTCTTTGATTAATGAAGCCCAGTGGAGCAGGGTTATTGAGGGAGACTGGTCTCCTAATGACACTGTTCTTTTACATTTTCAAATCAAGTACATACCGAGGGTCAGAGTAGCCAAAAATCAAGTCAAAGAAATGTTACTTCAAAGTTAGAATTCAAGGTAATACTTTATAATAACTGCACTTTTAAAAGCTGTAAAAAGCGGTGACAAGTAATTAATCCAGAATGTACAAACAGTTTTTAGTTTTGATCAAGAACGATTCAGGTTTGGTAACTTCTTCATTAATACCAATCCCAACTAACCCTATCCCCTTAAGTAGTTACCAAGCCTGAATCATTCTTAATAAACTATTTGTCCATAACAAAGTCTTTGTTAATACTTAATTAAAGGTCATTTTTTAAATCAAAATAAAAAGTATTGACCCAAATAATTAAGTAAGAGTAAAAAGGTATTTGGAGAAACTACTACTTGAGTACTGTTTAACATGTAAAATGTATTTAAAATCTGCCTTATGATTTATGAGTTAATGTAATCTAACACACACAAATTTTAATAATGTACAGATTCTGGCATTTCCAAAGAAAAAAAAATATATGAAGGTAATATGTAAGAAAGGCAAATATTTAAGTGATTTAATACTGTCAACTTTTAACCAAGTTTGACTATTACTTCAGACTAAATATTACTCGAGTAGATGTAAAAATATGGTGTTAGACTTCTATTCTGAAAAGTACAATCTCTTCAAAAAGTAATTCATGTAAATGTACCTAAGTAGCACCCACCATATATAGTGAAACACGATAACTGGGGTCACAATCTACTGCGTCTTTGTCTTCTAGTAATAACCTTGACCATATCTAATGCTGCCTATTTGGGAGAGTAATTCCTGATGCCCTGGAAGATGACAAGGACAATGAGATGGGTAGACACATTACTACTATGAAGAAGTTTTCGGAATAGGTTTTAAACTGGATGCTCTGTACCATACAAATGCTTGAGGACTAATTACTCAAATAAAATCATCCATTTAACCCACAATATTAATCTAATGCAACTAGAATAAAAGTTCATAGCTAATAACTGAGAAGTGAGTAAGGACACAATGAACTCCAACTTTTTGATTTTGCATATTCATATTTGTACTGCTTGTACTAACACATTCAAACCAGTGACCTTGGGTTTTCAAATTACAAACTGCATTAACAGATGGTAAAATGAATTTAAAATCACTTCAGTAAAACCATTGATATTCATGGATTTCACCTTTATGTTATATGCAACATTTTGAGAACTGTTTTCCATTCAAAAGATGTAATATTTTGTTTTCAATTGTTAATCGCTATGGCAATGGTCCTCTGTCTACAATGTGTGATTACGGTATAATTATTATGTGCTATATTTGATTAAAGCCAGTATTAATCAGGAATTCATTCAACTCATTTTTCCGGAAAAGCCCACCTACCCACCTGCTCACGTCCCCTGCTCCATGTGAATATCACTAATTAGCACTTACATTATGACAAACAACTGAAAATAGCTTGGCTGAGTGCTGTGTAGGCAAAGCACCGCCACTGCAAATAGGTTTAAAGGTGGAACATGAACTGTGTCGTGTGTGTGTGTGTACCCAGTAATAGCAGGGCGATTAGTATTAGAAAAGGTCAAATTTGATGTGCATAATTTTCGGACAAACTGCTGTGGTTAACTCAACGGCGGCGTAATCTGTTTGAAAATGGGTCCAGGCGAAAAGAAAATGGTGTGCAGAAACAAATGCCAATGAAGAACAGATTATTCAAAAGCAGCTCTGAACAAAAGCTGCACGATTAACAACAAGAATGTGCAAACAAGAGACAGCCAGGTCCACATTACCGCTGCCACCTCCACAATAAATCACCCAGACATGTGCAGAGGCCATACAAGGCATTCATAAGGGCTAAACTCATAACATTTTCAACCCATAATTGATTTTGAATATTTTAACGGTGGAGCAATCATTTCACTTGTGTAATACTGGCATTTCAGTTCCTCCACACTCGCAGATTCTTATAATAAAAGTCAATGTTCTGCAGAAACGCACAAAAGACTAAAGCTTTTAACATTGGGTGAAGACAATCCATTTAAGCAGACTGATAATAACACAGTGGGAGAGGTTATTAAAAGCTGACATGGCTATTAGCTGTCATCTTCTCTGTCAGCAGCTCTGCTCCCTTTCGTACGTCTCTATAGTTATAGATTAGGTTATATTGATTTAAATTAAGTTGAATAAAACTGTGCGAATGTCAAGTCAGAAGAAGTTATAGAACACACTACAAACCTGCGTAACAAATTAATCATTACGGGGTTGCCAAGTCAGTAAAAATATCTAAAGCAATATTAAAAGAACTGAGATATCTTACTAAAGCAACTCATCACAAAAAGGTGTGACAGAACAACAGAAAAGCTGTCAAGTTAGAGCTTAACTTTAAAGGTTTAAACCTTTGTGAACTTTTAACCATATTATAACTTCATCATTAGCGAACTCAAAGTTACGTTTCAATTGATTCATACATGCATGTTTGACTTAATCCTGTACTGTCTTGTATTCTCCTGTGCTGTCTTGAGTGCACAGAAAAAAAAACAGTTTTCACCTTCCCCCTATCCCTGCCCACTGTTCTGTAATTGCAATTATTAAACAAATTCAGTTATACATGTAGGGTTAAAAAATGTCAGCCATTTTTCAACAGTAAAAATACGTCAATGAAAATTCACTGAAATGCCTCTATGAAGTTCTGCAATTTTGAACCGTAAGTCGTTGGATCTGTTTCTATTATTATGCCGTTTTAGAGCAATATTGTGGTCTACAATGAAAAAAAGCAAATCATCAACTATGTATGTTATAGTTTAATATTGAAAAAAACATAATATGTATTATGTTACATAGTATTGTACTGAAATGTTTTATATTTTGCACAGTGCCATTATAAAGAAAATTTGCTAGCTACTATGAGTAAAACAAACATTATAAAAATATAAGACACATTAGCAATAGACAGCTGTTTATGTAAGTACAGGATGTAGTGTTAAGTATATAATATATTTAATCTTTTACTGGTGCTTATTTAGTAAATATATGGAAATATCCTGTAGGGGACCTGTTTGCAGTAGGAGTCCCAGGACGCTCCATATTTGAGCTTACACTGTCTCTCATCACGCGCCTCTCTGTGGATCAACAGGATGGTGAAGTATATGACATAGAAGTATGGCAGGAGATTTGAAAACCCTGGAAAACAAAAGAAACTAGGGTTGCACAATATGTTGCAATATTGGCTAAGGCAATAATCAATACTGCAACAAACTATATCGCAATAAGAACAAGGGTCTCCGTGTGACAGAACTGTATTGTTTTTAAAGGTATAGTATGTAATGTTCTGGAGGTGGCACATCATCTGCATGATTCCAAGGAAATAGAAAGTTAAGATCATACGTTGGCAAATTCTCCATAGAGATAGTTACATTTTATGCCATACTGTGGAAGATTACAGCCACAGGAACAAAATTTACATAGAGACAAGCATGGCCAAATAAGTCAGCTTTGTGGAGATTCAGGTTTGTGGAGATACAGGCCATCTCATAGTACACATGTGTATCTAAGTTTTTCAGTGCAATAAAAACACAACATTTAAAAAACTTTAAATTTTAGTCTATTTTTTGGCTAAAAAGTTACACAGTGGGTCTTTAAAATACCGCCATAATATTGACAACTGCCATATCGCAGTGTTTTACAATATCATGCAGCCGTAAAAGAAAGCAATACTAAATGCAAGTAGAAGGCAGCGCACATATTGTCACAGCTTTAGAAACAGGAACTGCATTTTTGTCAGTAACAATTATAACTTTCAGTCCATCTCAGTTACAAAAGCAGCCGCAAAAGTGAGTCACGTTCACTGGCATATCAATGAGCTGCTTGTGTTGGCGGGAACAAAGGTCTGACAGCCGCCATTTGAAGAATTTAGTTGTTTTTGGAGAACATAAGGCAGCTTACACACGCACAAAGCTAGCAGATTGTCACAGCCCTAATTGCTGTAGCATCAATCGCTAACACCATGCAATTATGCTATAAGTACAGGAAGCACAATGGTTTCGGCTGGCCATCAAACCACTGTTATATAATTACCATATGGAACAAAATGTATCCGTGGGAAGTATCTTGTACAAAAGGTGCCACTGTGATGTGACTAGTGTTTGTCATTACTGTTTTGTATTGTCAGATGCTATGGTTGAAGCTATTAATGGATTCTGTGTAACAATAGGGTTGGGACAAGGCAATTTCTACAAGACGAGCTACGAGAAGATTTTGAAATAGTTTGTAATAAATAAATGGTGTGGTTCTGTTCACACTTTAAATTTTTGCTGTCACTGGAACTATGGCTTCTAAGGTGCAACTCTCCAGTGCTTAAAGGTGCACTATGTAACTTTTCATCCCCATAGAGATGTTATTGCCTTGCCTAGAATGTTCCACAGTATAGCATTAAACTTGTATATCTTGCATTTATTCAGTGACAGGTGATTTTATTGCTTTAAAGTACTTTCATTCTGAGTAGACTCCCCTCTCCTGTTATCCCTCTGTTCTTGAACTTTGCTTTGCAACACTGTAATATCCCCATTGTGGGGCCAATAAAGATGTATCTATCTTATCTTAATGCTATGCTGTGGAACCTTCCAGGCAAAACAATAACATCTCCATGAAGACAATTAGGTGGCAGACCGTCCTCCAGAAAAGATACATAGCTTTTTTTGTAAACACTTGGAAAAAATCTCACGAAATAATTTTTCACATGTGTGTACAATCGCCTGGCAATTGTATCTTGTGAGACCTTGTGGCACCAGATCTTGTCCCATCCCTGTGTGATGAGCAGCAAAATGTGCTTTCAGGATGTTATCTGCCAGAGCGCATGTTCAGTATGGCCTTACCACATGGCAGGGACCAGGCCAGGGCCATGAGGAGGTCTCCGAGGTAATTGGGATGACGAACAAAACCCCACCATCCGGACACCAGCAACTTCTTCCCTGATGCTGTCGGGATGGTTTTCAGCTCTGACAAAGAACAAAAGGTTAACATTATTATGAAACCGTGCATATAAAATAATAATAATACTTATTTAACGGTGCACTGTGTAACTTTTCTGGAAGAGGGTGATTGTCTAACACCTGAATGTCTTCATGGAGATGTTATTACTTTGCATGGAAAGTTCCACAGTATGTCATTAAAGGTATCTATCTCCATAGAGACAAGCATTTGACACAACAAAGCCAAATTACAGGTCAGATATGTAGTGAGGCACCTTTAAATTCAACTATTTAACATACTTGAAACATTTGGATGGTTGGGATCTCTTCTGAACTGATTTTTCTGTGAATTTGAGCTCCTAAAGATATAATACCCGATCCCTGTTGACAAAGAAGAAACAGAAATTGTGACCAAAATAAATAATAAGCAAAAGTAGCAATGCAAAAAGAATTATATTACCATTAAGTGCTATTATAACAGCTGCTCCAAACCAACTGAGTGACTGCGGGTGGACAACTAGAAAAGCTGCCTGTAAACTGTAGGTAAAGGGCACCCAAACCAGGTCTCCAAACACCAGCATGAATCCAAAACCATCGTGAACAATGTCCATAGTGGAGAGAACGGCCTCCTGTTAATTACTCATTATTAGTAATTAGTAACAAAATCCACTTTGACACGATACAGTGGTTGTAATTAGGACGTACTTCGTTCCACAAAGCGTCCCCGACATACAACAGCTGGAACCCATTGACAAGGACCATGGCGAGGGATGGGGAACCTTGAAGCTCCGCCTCCTTCATTAGTAAAGCCAGATTAATCACCACCTGCAAGATAAGATACAAGTACAGTATTTTCAGCTATGGAGATAAAATAAAAGTAACAGGGCTGAAAGCTGCAACAATTAATCAAATAATCATGACAAGTCGACTGATAAAATTTGTCATAATCATATATTTTGATCATTGGAATTGTTATCTGGACTTTACAAACACTAAAACACATGCGAAAAGACCCTTTATATCAAAGATGCTGGTATTATTAAATCAAAATGTAAAAAAAACAGAATAAAATATATTTGCCTCAATAGTAGACTTTTTTTTTTTTTTTTTTCTCTTTCTAGAAGTGTTCAGTCACCCAAACTTGAGCCATGAGCCATGTGAGTCACTATATGACACTTTGGGGAGAGAGATTGGCTGTCAAAGGGTGGTCCCTGCTTCACTTTTCTGTCTGATAAAGCTGTTCTAAAGCTGTGCAAGTGGCCAAATAAATCTCGCATGTGAATACTAGTGATGTGCCAAACGGTTTGTGAGAGCTAGGGAATAATTAGATAGATTTAAATACATACTTAAGTTTGAAAATCAAGTACCCCATCTTTCTTAAAAGAAACACGTTACACAAGTCTTCTCTCATCATAAACTAAGTTATATTTCAATAGATTCAAGCATGTTTGAGTAATCCTGTATTGTCCTGCACTTAACCCTTGGGTGCTCAGAAAATCTCCACCTGCTTCTCTGTATTCACTAGCGATTATTCAAAACATTCAAAGTCTGTCACATTTTTTAACAATAAAAACATGTAAATGACAATTTGCGGCTTGTCACAGTGAAACTGTTACAGCCAATCTGAAGAGGCGGTTTGACATGACACAGTTCTGTGGTTTTAAACAGTGCTAATTCATTTTAGATCAATATTGAGGTTGTAAAATAATGATCTGTGCATGTTATATTTTAATATTTAATGTCCAAAGAAAGCACAATATGTCTTCTTTGAGGAAAGCAGTTTGCCAAGGAATTCTTATGGCATGAAACCGAAGTTCATCAAAATGCATATCGCACTACAGGGTACATGATTAGGTGAGGTAATCCCAGAGGGAAAACTGGAAAGAGCACATTATATTGTAAGCTTTTGTAGGTGACAAAATTGCTTACTATATTTTGCATTAGAATTCACTATAAAACATACCACAATGCCTGCAGGAAAATAAAAGAGTTATTTATTCATCAACAACCTTAACTATGGAGCTGAGAGGAGAGGGGTTTCTTCTTAATAATAATAATAATAATAATAATAATAATATAGCGCTTTTCGTGACACTCAAACATGCTTCACATAGTTCAAAACAAAACACAAATGAAAGAAACGTATTGTAACCACAGCTACCCTGGGGTAGACTGCAGGAAGCAAGCCTGACATCGACCCCTCCAACCACCATTAATCGAATGTGGGTTAAGTGCCTTGCCTAAGGACGCAATGACAGCTGTCCTTCTATTTTTCAAATTTATCCCCAAACCCCTAATATTTTGAACAGTGTTAATGTTGAATATTTGCTTCATCATGTGTGACTTTGAGGGAAAATACAGGAAATCTCCCACACAGTCTGTAGCCAGGCCGATGGAGTCTTTTTCTGTCCTCTCTCCTACGCACCTGCCTTTAAAACATTCAGATATGCAAACCCACTACTGCCTGATTGAAACGCACTCAAAGTTTAAAAAAAAGTAAATATGGGATTATTAACATTTTCACCGTGAGTCAACTAAAGTGGCACAACGTCAGTCATGTCTGGATAAAAATAATCTATTTATCGGGGCCTTCCTGACTTGTCTGATTTGGGCTGATGACTAATAGACAGGGGGTGATTTGATTTACTGTGTCAAGTCATTAGGGAGGGAAAGTTCTGCCTCTTACTGTGCAAACTCACAGACCACAAAATCAGTGAGAGTGGAGCAACATTGCCTCCTGTTGGTAAATTTGTGGATATCCAGCTGAGCTCATTATTGAAAACAGTGTGTGCATTAAATTATTCAGACAAGCTAGAAATAGAGCTGAGGACTACAAGCCCAGCTCAGTAGAACTAATAGCAGTAATCACCTTGACATTCTATAGGATGTGCACTATGCAACTTTTCTGACTGAGAGTCCGCAACCTGCTCATCTCCATAGAAATGCCTTTTCTGGAATGTTCCACAGTAAGGCATTAAACTTATTAATCTACATGAAGACAAGCAGGTTAGCCACCAAGCAAAGTTACAGGTTAGATCTGGCAAGAGGCGACCTCGCTCACAGAAAGAATGCATGTTGCATGCATATAATTAAATAAATGCACGACAGATAGCTTTAATGGCATCTGTGGATTATTCCAGGTACGGTCATAACATCTCCATGGAGACAAGCAGGTGGCAGTCCTCCACTAGAAAAGTTAGGTAAGGAAGTACAATACTCACCCATCCAATAAGACCTGGCCTCAGCTCGCAGAAATATTTTAGGTCAAAATCTTGAATCCGAGGGTTTAGTTCCCGCCCAATGAAGAAATCGTACAAGTGATTCCCTGGTGAAAAGAGATGAAATTCCAAACATGACAAAATTGTTACATTTACAACAATGTTATAACAGTAAATGAGAGCAAGGTCACACCAAGGCCATTAGGGGTGCATTCAAACTTGTAATTTTTTGGTCCCAGTTTTAGTCCAAATGTAGACTTGGTTTGGTCCTGATCTAGTCCTGGTTTAGTCCTGGTCTAGTCCAGATTTAGTTCCAAATTTAGTCTCACTTTAGTCCCAATTTTGATGTAGTGATTGTGCAACCCTAAAGTAAACGGATTGCTTTGTGCTATCTTGAAATGTGTCACAGTCCTTATCCTTTTGAAAATGATAAGTTGAAAATGGGTAAAACTAGCTGTTATGTTAAAACTACGAGCAAGAAGAGAACATGCTGTTACTGATATCTTTATAAAGAATCATGAATTAGGCAATTCAAAGAGACCAACAGGTGCAAACAAAATCATTAGGAAACACAAATGAGACCAGGTGTTGGTGCCTCAGCACTAACACCTGCGCTCTGCTCATGAGCCGCTGTTAATCTCATATTACTCTGACAAAGCATTATTCTTTGTCGCTGTCACTGGTTTTGTTGGGTTTGATTATTTGATCATAATTTCAAATGGAGGGCAGGGGCCTAATAACGCTATGGTGGATTTACTGTTTTTGAATGAAATATCCAAACTTATGATCCACAAATGTTGAACCATCATTTGTAACGGACTATTTACACAAATCTGTCATATTTATCTTATAGGTCTATTGAAGACCTTTCAACTGACAACAATCTTTGGGGCTGAAAAATGGAACTACTTCCTGAAACTATAGCGGCAGTTTTTGTTTCATGCGGATGCCCCCAGTAATTGCAGAGATATTAACCATAAACCAGGTGAACAAATCTGCAATCTGACAGTTAAATAGCCTATTCTACCATTGAACTGAATACTAACATGCCCTCTTGCTCAATTTTAAATTCTCAAACACTATGTTTCTTGTAGTTCCTATTATCCACAAAAGCATTCATTTGATTCATAGTCTGCTCTAAATCTCCCATAAAACAAAAAGACACAACCGCGGCAGCCTTTTGCCATTTACTGACAAGCAGAAAAACTGTCTCACAGCAACAAGCCACATGTGGGTGTATATTTGTGGATTACATTCTCCATCTCACCTGTGTTGCCCCCTGGAGCGAGTGCGTCGGAGGGGACTGAAAAGGAGCGTGCATAGAGGAAAACCGAGAAGAAGAATGACAGCACAATGGCACACACGGCCAGAGGGGGCAGCAGCTCAAAGAGGCGGCCCAGAGGAGCACCAAGCTTTAGCAACAGCAGAATCAACCCCACACTGATGCACATGGCATGGAAACCTGCAAGACCACAACAAAACTCTGTTAGCCAGTGGAGGCACATAAGGTGACTGACAAAATTGGCTATTGTGCCAAAAGTCCTAAACTGTACAACATGATGAGTGAATGACTAGTGGCACTATAAAGGGTTCAGCTTAATACATGGGTGGCATACAGTACCATATGAGCTAGTCACAATTTTATACAGGGAAAAACTAAAGAGATTAAAGTTTATTACCATTTATAGGATACTTGAGGCGCGTCTTATTCTTCAGCTCTAGTCCCTCTGACATCTGCAATACAAATATAACCTCATTTATAGAGCGCCTTTCAAGACACCCAAAGTGCTTCCCATTGCATTATTCAATCACACCACACTCGGTGATAAGCTACTATAGTTGCCACAGCTCTCCTGGGGTAAACTGATGGAAGCGAGGATGCCAATCTGTGCCATCAGCCCCTGTACGAGCCCTATCAACACTAGTGTGCACACTACTTTTATACTAGAACATATGTGTGAAGTGTCTCGCCTAAGGGCACAACAACAGTTTTCAATAGAACTGTGTTCCCCCACTGTGGCACCTGGTATTTCCCGAGGTACGAAGTAGAATAGAAGAAGATTAAAAGAGATAAGGCATTTACAACCAAGTATGGCCACTTAAAAATAAAGTATAATGCACTTTATGTAAAAAAAAAAGTAAGAGTAACGATGATGTTAGCAATTTATGCATTTCTACACCGCCCACCATTACTTACTGCCATTGTGTCCATAGGCAAGGCAATGTGTGAGATTGTGAGTGCGAATAGAATGGGTGCATGATTTCTTAGGGAGACTTCAGGGGTAAAAAAAAGAAAAACAACAACAGCAATATTCTGTATAAATGTGGCCATTCATCTTATACAAAAGATTATTACCTTCCCCAAAGGCAGCAGGTACAGGAGAGCATGCAGGCCTATCCATCCTAGCAGCAGCACAGGGACCAGAGGGTGCCACAGCTGCTCAGAAGAGGGGAAGGGAGGAGGCCACTGGAAGGGGCTGGCTGAAGGCGTCCGACTCACACCAATAAGAAACAGCACCGTCAATGGGAGGAAGACAGGGATACAAACAGCACCTAGTATGTACAAAAATATGATGAATATAAACCAGTAGTATACACACCAAACCAGATCTGCACAGAATATCACAAATTAACAGAATATCGAAGTTTGAGTTGGTGCAAAGGCTGCAATTATTTAGATAACAGAAAGTCCTCTGCAAAGAACAAAATATCCATTTGTTGTACCTGTAGTTTAGATCTCTACAAACATGTTCTCAAATGGGATTCTATTAGTTTATCAGTTTGTATGTCAATCTTCTCTCAAATGTTAACGCTTTTTAATATTTATTTATTTTTTACAATGTGCACTCTGAACAGAATCATACATTTTGAACATATATTGCCCATCTATTTGCAATGCTACATACAAAAATTGCAATTTGATTTTCTTCCAGCCCCAAACCAAAGCAGTACTGGATGTAAGAAAACTTGTGTTTGGTGTAATTAGTTGTTTTATCTGAGCTTCTGTTGCACTGTCATGCTCGATACATGAGTTCACTTTAAGCAGATGGTAGTATAATTGATGCCGATGCTTAGTTCAATGGACACAGTGGGACACAAAGACTTTCAAATCATGCACAAAACAATAACCACACAGACTGGCTCATTTGCATAGAACATTTTTAGCTAGGCCTGTCACAATAATTACTATATCAACTTATCGTTCAGAACATGAAAACTGGAACAATATATTTTGGGCTCAATATTTATTGTGGGAACTTTTTCTTTGCAATAGTGGGGAGATTTTTGTTATTTTTGTTGTAATACGATAATATTTCAGCTGGGATTATCTTGCTTTGTGTCAGTGGCATAAAGTAGTTTCAGTATTATCATTTATTGTTTTATTTCTCTGTAGCAATATATCGTGCTTCAAAATCTGTTATTGGCCTATTTTTAACCTACAGCATTTTTAGTCAACAAAACAAAACTCTGCATTATAAGAACAGTAATAAAGACATAATTCAGTTAAAAATGAAATCTAAGCATATATCTATTGAAATTAAATAAATGAACACTGATTACCAAGAGTTCCTCCAAATTCTCTCTCAGCAGTGTGTGATGGTTTGGCTGCTCGCTTCATTGTCAAACTCCTGTTTCAAGACGAGATGTGAACCTATGATGAAAAAAAAAAAAGAAATATGCATATAAAATACAATCAATAAGACGACTAGGCTGACAGACTACTTGCTTATAGGACCCCATAATAACTGCCATATGTGATTTTTTTGTCTTAAGTTTACATTAATATTATTCTTGCTCATAATTTGTAAATCTGAGCAAGCATATCTATTTTAACAATGTGAAAAAAATGAACAAAATGAACATCAGAGCTTTATCAATACCATTTCATAAGTGTATGGGCAAAGTGCAATTTGTGACATTGCAGTTACAAAACATAACTTTATCCAGTGTTTCACGCAGTTATAAAGTGGTGGATTACGTGCGAGAAACAATAAAGTCTATTAAGATAGAACCCGTGGCTGCAGTGTGTTTTCTTACCGTAGTAATGACTGAAGATATAATCAGGAGTGTAGTTATAACACCTCAACTACACTAACCGAACCTGGATGTAGGTGTAATGGATACGCCCCCTAACGTCGTTTCTCTGCACGGAATACTCTGATCAGCCAATCGCATGCCTCTAATGTCATCAGAAGAGGGCGGAGATAAGATACTCTGACCAATCAGGTACCGCGGTGAGGTGGCGACAGACACTTGTGGACTTCTTGAGCTTTTTGGCAAAATATACAACGTAATCAATGATAAAACAATAAGGCGGTATTCATGAGTGTGTTGTTTATTGAAGATATGCATAATACACCGGAAATTAGACATCAGGCAACTTCTTGATTTGTAACAGTAACCTGTTTAATATTTAGACAGAAATAAATGTGAAATAAATATATTAGCATTTAAATATAGATTCAATCTTTTCTCATTTGTTTGGGATTTGTAGACACAGAAAATGAAAAGCAAGAAGCAAAGACCTTATAGTGCATATTCTTATAAACAGAATACTCAACACTGACAGTGATTCCAAAATTAAAAAGACAATGAATCCAAGTCAAGAGCACAATAAATACATAAGAGGTTAATTATTTGCATTCTATTTCTCCAATTCACAAAATGTATTACTTGAAAATTGAAGCAGTCTTGCATTAACAGCACAGCTATTGGCGTATTCTTACTGAAATCAATGTCGAGAGCCATACAATGATATAACCGTATTTTTATCAGTAGCTCTAGCCTCTCTCACAGATTACTTCAATCACGCTCTGCTCCATGGGGGCAGGGTCAAGGCAGCGATGAGCAGAGCTCCCCACGATCTCATCCAACAGGAAGTGTACAAGGTTTTCGTCTGAAACAAAGCGCCACAGATACATCTGTAGGTAGTGACAATCCACTTGGATCTGCTGCAGCCCATAACGGCCAAACGTGCGCAGACGCACACACTCCAGGAAAGTCTTGAGGCTGATTTTGATGATTCCTGTCATGACCGACACCTGGGAGAGAGAGAGGTGCTTATGAGAGGGGCTGTGATGTATCACCTCTGATGATTTATCATGGGGTAATTCTCTGTGCTCACCTTGTTGAACTCCACTGAGCTGAAAATGTCAATCCTTTCAGAAAACAGCTTGTGTATGTTGCTCAGCAGATTAGTGTCCATAGGAGCACTGCGGGCAGACAAAGCTTTTAATCATTTTTATCATGTCACACCAGAAGGATGAGTTGTTGTAAACATGGGGGTCTGGGCCACCACAAACAGTGCGTTAGCTAGCAGGTGTGTACCTTGGCGTGTAGCTGGCAGCGTAGCGGGCCTGCTGCCTGGAGCTGCTATACACAGAGAAAGTCCTTTTGCTGGAGTCACTGCTGTGTGCTTTCCTCACTCCCTCTTCATACAAAAGACCCACCTGGTTCAAATCACAAAAGAATTCGTAGAAAAGGTAATTTACAAAGATCATGATAACAGTCTAAATACCTGAACATCAATAGAAGTAGTGTCCTCCACAACCCTCTTCATCACAGCACGGACATTCCGTGGTTCAATAGTGTTTACCCAGTCTCTGGTCTCCACA